>OY982583.1:12969741-13219029 GCA_963859945.1 Euplagia quadripunctaria
GAACTACATAAAATTTGTTTTAGATGTAGTTAGAATTTAAAGACTACTGGCGTCGTTACACGTAAATCATACCGTGTAGTGATGTCTGTTACTGAGCCAAAAAGTGCTTAAATTATTACACTGGTTAACAAAATTTAAACTTTTTTAGTCACATGAAAACTTTTATCAAATTTTGAATGTATAAAGGCCACCAAACAAAAATATATCAAAGAAACAAAAATAACACATCAGCTTTCCTTGTGACATCAAAACATATATTTTTCGTAAAAAGTACAAAAATCAGCTACCCATAGTGAAATTATTGCTTAATGCACAATAAATACTTATAACTTTCGTGAATATTTGGCTTTTGGTAAGTCCCTTCTATGTCTCCAACAATAATCTGCTGGCATTCCTGGACTCCGTTTCCCTTGATAGCGCTTCTCCATTAAGGAAATGTCCTAATCGAACCTCTCACCTTGTTCGTCACTCACAGCACCCAAATTTGCCGGAAAGAAATCCAGATGAGAAACCAGCATATGTATTTTTAAGGACATATTACACTCCAAAGCTTTAAATGACATTATAGTTAATTTATTAATTTTTTTTTAATTTTCCGCTTTATGGTTTCTTAGAAAATTTTGAACAATATTTTCAGGCGAGTTTTTTCTTTTGGAGGCTTTGGCACAGGCAGTTCTGCACTATGTAAGATGGGTCTACTGGCCGAAGACAAGTTTGGATACTGGATAGTGTGTTTGGACTGGTTTGTAATACCTTTTTTTTTGTCAAACAAAAATAACAGTCACTTACAAGATCCTTTGGTTCCGTCCAAATCATTGGTTGGGTTAGTTCAAATTGTCCTGGGGTGTTGTCTAGAAAACCTCCACGTGGTGCACCCTGGAAACGTTGGCGATAACGCTGCCTGTTTTTCCTCAGTTTTTGAGGACGGCGTCATCGCCAACGGCTAATATTCTAGTATGAAGAGGAGGCCATCTTTCTTCGGCCACTTGGTTGAGGCTTGGCCCAACAGAGCAGATCTATCTGTTGGCTCTTCGCTCTTCGGAGCTATGAGGATGAAAACCTCGGTAAAAAATCACGAAGGAGGGACCCTTCCACGGGTCGACGTTTCTCCGCTGTCAGCAGTGGAGGAAGAAAGACGGGCTCGGCGTGCACTCACACTGCCACCGAGCAGGCATGGGAAGATTTAGTTTCCTTGCCACCGTCGGCATATCGTAATCCCGAAAAGAGTCGTGGTCATGTTTCGCGACTCCGATCGGGGACGAGGGTCTTGGCTTAGCCGCCCGGACTGCGAGGAAGAAAACCTCTCTAAAAATCACCCCAAATCCCGTGTTCTGGTGCGTGACCAGGGGATGCATGGCTGATGGGTAGTTCAGCCGCAAGCGCACTCCCAGCCGGGGCACCTGCGGACCCCTCGGTTGGGTATAAATCTACGCTTGCCCGGGTATTGGGGGATCTCTGCCCGGGTCGACCTTTAGTTCTCCCCCACTCGTGGGTACAAATATGAAAAATAATTTAAAACCAAACAATACTGAAGAAAAAAAGAAGGAGATTAAAGAAACAAAAAGAAAAGAAAAAAGCCAGAGAAGTAAGAAGGTAGCGTCTGAAGCTTCGTCGACGGACGACGAAGTTTCATGTCTGACTACTCGTTCGGTGGAGCTCCCAGAAGTCAGTACGACTCCTGGGAGCAGACAGTCGGAGCGATTACGCTCCAAGGCCGGATCTTCCACGGAAGTGGCAAATCTCAATCCTGAGGTTGTGGAGATGGAGCTTGAGATCCGCGACCTCGACAACCGAAAGCGAGGTCGCTCAAGGGACGAGGATGATGAACCGTCTACAGAAATGCTCCCTCCCAAAATAGCTAGTAGCCAAAGAGGGAGGTCAAGGTCGCGTACACCGATCCCAGCTCCGGCTGGTTCCGTCTTCTCTAAGGCGGGAGTGTATGCGCGAGCTCGTGCGGAGGGCGAAATTGTTGCGGAGGAGGAGATCGCAGATCTCCTGACGAAGATCCGTGCACCGGTGGAAGGGGGTTCTGTCCCTCAATCACCGGTGACGTTGAAGGAGAGGACATGCGCGGCCGTGGCCATTATAAACAAAGTGGCCACCAAGTCCACTAACCTGAAAGGTTCGTTCGTCAGAGCCCTGAAGGACTCCTCCTCCACCGTGTCTGGGGTCGTTGAGAGCCTCATCGAAGATGTGGCTCGCCTGCAAGAGGCGAATGACCGCCTTACAGCGTCAAACGATCGCCTGACGAAGCAGGTTGCCGAGCTGAGCGCTCAGTTTGCCCAGTTTCGGGAGCGTTCGGAGTGCCCTGAGTCACTGAGCCCGGTTGCGGTGCAGACCCCGCCCTCCGCCCCCTCTCTCTCCGAAGTTCCGGACTCCCACCTGCGTCAAGTTATTGACGCGGTGTGGAGGATGATGGACGGGCGCCTCGCAGGCCTGGAGGCAAGACTGCCTCCGGCTCCCATCATCCGACCGCCACTAGCCGGTGATAAGGCCAAGGCCGCATCGGGTCCGACGCCGCTTCCTGCCTCGGGTGGTCGCGTCGCAGTCTCCTATGCGGCGGCGACATCAGCACCAGTCTCTGCAGCTGCGCCGAAGTCTGGACGACCAGCTAAGGCTGCAGCAAAAGCAGTGGCATCGAAAGCCGGGCAGCCCACTAAGGCCTCAGCTAAAGCAGCGGCGAAGTTTCCACCCCTTCCCACTCCGGCACCTAAAGGAACGACAGTTCCCTCTGGTGCCAAAACTGTGTCTGGCCCTTCCGCATCTGGCCCCTCGACGTCTGCCCCCTCTAACGACGGATGGGAGAAAGTCGAGGGAAACAAGAAGAAGTCCCGAAAGCGGAATAAGAAGGCTGCCAATAAAGCAGCCTCTAAACCGCAGCCGTCATCGGTGGCAGTGGGCACTACAAAGAGGCCACGAAAACTGAAGCCACCGAAAACGGCGGCTGTGGTGATCACCGTGTCACCGGAAGCGGCTGACGGCAGGCTATCCTATGCGGCCGTGTTCAAGAAAGCCCGGGATAGCCTCGCCAGTGAATTCGGGGCTTCAGGTGTAAGGATGCGCCTCGCCCAAACGGGAGCTCGGGTCTTGGAGTTCCCCGGGGCTGAAGGTGTGAAGGCTGCCGACACTTTTGCTGAGAAGTTGCGGGGATTATTCCCAATAACGGATGGCGTGAAGATCGCCAGGCCCACCAAGTGCGCGGAGCTGCGCATTTCGGGCCTGGACGATTCTGTCACGGTCGAGGATGTCCGCGTTGCAGTTCAGGAGAAGACAGGTTGCAACGCGGACCACATCAGGGTTGGCACCATCCGCCCCGGTCCAGGAGGCCTTGGCGCTGTGTGGGTCAGTTGTCCCGTGGCGTCGGCCAAATCCTTGGGCGACGCCGGCAGGCTCCTCGTCGGTTTCGTGAACGCCAGAGTCACAGTCCTGACGGCGAGACCGATGAGGTGTTTCAAATGCCTAGCATCGGGGCACACTCGCGTCAAGTGTGCAAGTTGCTTTGACTGCAGCGGACTTTGCTTCCGCTGCGGTCAACCGGGGCACAAGGCGGCGGAATGTTCCGCTGCCCCTTACTGCCCAGCATGTGCGGCGGGTAATCTGCCCGCCAATCACCAGATGGGCCAGGGGGGCTGCAAGCCTCCCCGCGCTTCTCAGCGTACATCGGGGGTTAGCCAGTCGACCCAGGCTACCTCCCATGTATGTCGCGCGTCGACGTCGTCGCCCATGGAGGAGGCTGTAGAGACGGTCCAATAAATGGACCAAGTCACCAGCCTCCTTGTCCAGACGAATCTCAACCACTCTGCCGGTGCGCAAGATCTTTTCTTGCAAACCATGGCGGAGTGGTCAGTCAATGTAGCCGTAGCTGCGGAGCCCTACTACGTTCCTCCCCGTCCCAACTGGATGGGTGACCGGGACGGCTCCGTGGCAGTCGTCAGCTCCACGGCGGCTCATTCCCCGCCCTTGTCGCTAAGAGACAAGGGTAATGGATATGTTGCCGCCGAATGGGGGGGGATCACCATATATGGTGTCTACTTCTCCCCCAACAGGAGTCTGAGCGACTTCGAGGTTTTCCTTAATAACCTGGAGACCTCGATGCGGCGACTTGCGTCTGGGCACGTCCTAGTGCTGGGGGACTTCAACGCAAAGTCCGTTGCGTGGGGTTCCCCCAGGACGGACGCACGGGGCGAAGCCGTAGAGGAGTGGGCGGCTTCGGTGGGCCTCTGCCTTCTAAATAGAGGCTCCACCAACACGTGCGTGCGACAGCAGGGGGGGTCGATAGTGGACCTTTCGTTCGCTACCCCTGCTCTCGCCGCACGAGCAAGGAACTGGTGTGTCCTGGAAGAGGTTGAGACGCTCTCGGATCACCTCTATATCCGATTTGAGCTCTCCCGGACCCAGGACCCCAGTAGGGGTCACGGGGCGCGGCGTTCTTCCCGCTTTCCGCGGTGGGCTGTATCAAAGCTAGATAGGGACCTTCTGGAGGAGGCAGCCATCGTTTACTCTTGGCTGTCTCCGCAGCCTCCGACCGAGGAGGTAGACATGGGGGCACGCCGCTTCCGCGATGCGGTTACGCAGATTTGGCGGCTGTTCTACGGATCCGTCCGAGGTCGTCGGCCTCCAAGGAAGGAGGTCTACTGGTGGTCCCAGGAGTTGGCGGACTTCCGTGCGGCCTGTACTCGTGCCCGGAGGTCCTACACTCACAGCCGGCGGCGTCACCGCGAAGAGGGGGAAGAGGACCAGCTTCATGAGGCATACCGAGAGGCACGGAAAACTCTGAAGCTGGCCATTAGCCGCGCCAAAGAGGAGAAAAGAAAGGAGATGCTGGAGGGTCTCGATCGTGACCCCTGGGGTCGCCCGTATCGCGCAGCGCAGCTAAAGCTCCGCTCGTCGGGCCCCCCCCTTACGAAGACTCTCCAGCCCAGCTTCCTGCAGGAAGTGGTTGAGGGCCTTTTCCCGCAACGGGCGGAACACGTACCCCCGTCGATGGTGGCCCCCTTGGCCGGAGACGACGGGGAGAACGAGGAGGATGGTGTTCCGCCCGTCACGGAGGCGGAGGTAGGGGCGGCTGTTCTACGGATCCGTTCTAAGAACACCGCCCCCGGGCCGGACGGGATCCCTGCCCGAGTGTTGGCCCTTGCCCTCGACCACATATCCGACCGCCTCAGGGAGGTGTTTGACGCTAGCTTGGCGTCCGGGCACTTCCCTGACTGCTGGAAGAGCGGGAGGCTGGTACTCATAAGGAAGCCGGGACGGCCTACCGACTCGGTCGCGGCCTACAGACCCATCGTGTTGCTGGACGAGGCGGGTAAACTGTTTGAGAGGGTCCTCTCTACCCGCATCGTTCGGCACCTTTGCGAGGTCGGCCCCGATCTGTCGGACGCCCAATTCGGATTCCGAGCGGGGCGTTCGACGATCGGTGCTATTTTGCGCCTGAGGGCTGTGACTGAGGAGGTAGTGGGCTGTGGCGGCGTGCTGTTGGCGGTGTCGTTGGACATCGCCAACGCATTCAATAGTCTGCCATTCAGCTGCATCAGGGAAGCACTCCATTATCACGGGGTGCCAGGGTACCTGACGCGGCTAGTGGCAGACTATTTAGAGGAGCGTACCGTCATGTACGAGGACCGAGAGGGAAATTTAAGTCGTCGGCCCATGTCGTGCGGTGTTCCGCAGGGGTCTGTCCTTGGACCACTCCTGTGGAACATGGGGTACGACTGGGCCCTTCGAGGAGACCTCCCCCCCGGGCTGGGCGTAATCTGTTACGCCGATGACACATTAGTCACGGCCCGGGGGGTGAACTTTCAAGAGGCGGCGCGCCTGGCTACCATGGGGGTATCTCTGGTGGTCGGGCGCATTGAGGCGCTGGGCTTGCGGGTGGCCCTGGATAAGACGGAGGCCCTTTTATTTCACGGGCCCCGTCGTGGTCCACCCCCTGGCGCCTCCATTGAGGTCAACTCGGTCCTCGTACCGGTTCAGGCCCACATAAAATATCTGGGCCTGATCCTTGACGGAAGGTGGCGCTTCGACGAGCACTTCCAGCAGCTTGCCCCCAGGCTGGTCGGCGCTGCATCCGCCCTTGGGCGACTCTTGCCCAATTTGGGCGGACCCAGCGTCGCTACGAGACAGCTCTACACGGGGGTTGTCCGGTCAATGGCACTCTACGGTGCACCGGTGTGGGCGGAGGCTCTGACCGCCCAGAACAGGGCGCGCCTCTGGCGCCCTCAGAGGGTTATGGCGGTTAGAGCCATACGCGGATACCGCACCGTGTCGACGGAGGCGGCGTGCGCGTTGGCCGGGACTCCCCCGTGGGATTTGGAGGCGGAAGTGCTCGCCGAAGTATATCGGCGAACGGCTGAGTTCCGGGCGGGAAGCGGCAGTCGGCCCCCGCCCGAAGAGGTACGCGAATGGCGTGAGGCCGCTCGCCGAGCCACCATGGCTCGTTGGTCGTCTCGGCTGGAGGCTCCACGTGCTGGCTTTGCCGCCGTGGAGGCGCTCCAGCCGGTCATCGCCGAGTGGGCAGGGCGACAGCACGGGACCCTTTCCTTCCGACTGACGCAGGTTCTTTCCGGGCACGGCTGCTTCGGAAAGTACCTGCACTCGGTCGCTAGGAGGGAATTGAGTCCCGCCTGTCACCACTGCGATTGCAGTGAGGACTCGGCTCAGCACACGCTAGCGGTCTGCTCTGCTTGGGCAACGCAGCGCCGGGCCCTCACTGCAGTCATCGGAGAGGATCTCTCGCTACCGGCCGTCATACGCTCCATGGCCGGTAGCGACAGGAATTTTACCGCGGTCGCGACCTTCTGTGAGGAAGTCATCTCACAGAAGGAGGCGGCGGAAAGGGTCCGGGAGGATGACCTCCACTCGGACTTAATTCGCCGCCGGCGAACCGGGCGGCGGAGGCGCGCTTACCAGCGCCTCATGCCGCCCTGAGTGTGGCCGCGGGTGGATGGGACGGGTTTTCCCCTCCACCCGCTATAGTGGCCCCCCGCGAGGAGGCGGCGTCCGCGTGTGCCTGGACGTCGCCTAATTGAGAGATTTTAAGTTTTACCCGGAGGTGGTGCCCGCACTTTTGCGGGCGGGCGCTAGGGGGGGTCCGGATGTCTTAATAAAAGCTGTTCCCGGATCCCTCCTACTTAAGGCGCAGTACGGCACACCGTGTGGTTTTAGTCGGTTCGATTCCGACACACCGCCCCACCGAAAACCCCGGTGGGGTGACGGCCCGAGGGGGTTTCCACACGAACAAAAAAAAAAAAAAAAAAAAAAGTTCAAATTGTCCAAATCATTGGTTAGGTTAATTGTCCAAATCATTGGTTAGGTTAATTGTCCAAATCATTGGTTAGGTTAATTGTCCAAATCATTGGTTAGGTTAATTGTCCAAATCATTGGTTAGGTTGATTGTCCAAATCATTAGTTAGGTTAATTGTCCAAATCGTTAGTTAGGTTAATTGTCCAAATCATTGGTTAGGTTAATTGTCCAAATCATTGGTTAGGTTACTGATTGTTCCAGAGATCAGCGCGTTTAAACAAACAAACAAACTATTTCACATTTGATCGTGATCGTGAAGGGTCCGATTTCTATTAAAAATCTTGTTTCAATAACAACTTTCCTAAAAAAATAAGTTCAAAAGGCCAACATCACGTGGTATTCCCAGGCGGTCACCCATCCAAGTACTAACCACGCCCAATGTTGCTTAACTTCGGTGATCGGACGAGAACCGGTGTATTCAACGTGGTATGGACGTTGGCAATTAATTCTTCCAATTTTAACATACAGTATCCACCGTTATGACGTCAACTTAATATCAACAATATATAGAATCACTACATAGTATAAAACAAAGTCGCTTCCTGCTATCCGTCTGTCCCTATGTTTGCTTACATTTTTAAAACTACGCAACGGAAATTGATGCGGTTTTTTAATAGATAGAGTGATTCAAGAGGAAGGTTTATATGTATAATACATGCATAATATAGTAGAGAAACACTGATAACTTTAGAGGTTTCTAATGTGATGTCGTAAATAAACATTTCTTTTTGCGTTTACATTGCAAACGCTGGCTGAACCGTACGAGATAGATCAAAATAATGTACCACAGCATTGTACACCTTAAAAAGTTGTACAAAAAAGTCCGCGATGGTATATGTACGAGTATATCTCTTAGGGATAACCCACAATAAGCATTTTTTATCCTTTACTTTTTACGAGAAATAATGGCTTATTTACGAAGCGATTTTAAGTAATACAGCATTAATCCTTATCCAATTAAGTAACTTAAATACATTGTGCATTTAATATAGATCAAAATGGCACTTTAGAGCATGTAATTTCAATAAATATTTTCGAAGATATTACAGATTTAAAATGCAGGGACATAGCGGTTGCGGCGGTTGCAGGTTTAGATTTGAGCATTGAGTGTTTTTCACATGTTGCTCTTTCAAGAGTAACCTCTGAAGAAAACATGTTTGTATTGTATAATGACAAAAAAGCTGTGAATGTTGTATTTAAAGACATTCTGTAGTATATTTAATATCAGCATTGCACCTGTGCGAAGCCGGGGCGGGTCGCTAGTATTATCTATTTTGGTAACTGCGTCCCGGTGTTGACGAACGCGTTTTGTGTGTGGTACAATGTTTTATACATGAATCTACTTCTACTTTATTGGTACTATCTATATGTATAAATATATAAAAGTTTCGTGTCACGTTCTTTGTTCGCGATGAATTCCTAAACTAATGAACCGATTTTAATGAAATTTTGCACAATATGTGTAGTTTGGTGCAACTTGAAAGATAGCATAGGTTTTTATTTATTACAAATTTCCACAGCAACGCGTGGCCGGATAGCTACCTAGTACACTATATTATTATGATGTCTATGGAAACGGTGTATTTAATATGGCATGGTCTTTGGCATTTTCCTAGTTTAATTTAAAATATAGATTCTCTAATTATTCTATTACGAAAATTAATTGGGATTGGATTGGATGAAATGTAAATTGATTGGGATGATGAATTTGTAGTTAAAATATTATTTTTATTTTATAGACTGTAGAAATGCACACACAATTATTAACTGCTACAAGTAAATATATGTTTGAAATGCGATTATAAAGTGGCTAAATTAAATCACAGGCACAGGAAGACCAGGTGTATTAGGGGAATAAAAACTCTAACGGATAGTGTTCGGAATGTTCTTATTCTATAATCGTGTTCATACAATTGTACATTATTTACTTTCTTTCCTCTGAAACCTGTTTGTGAATTTATTGCTGAAGCTTCCACTGAGCGTCAGCAATAAATTTATCGCGGTCTTATCGCAATTTGCGATCTCTTACAGACAACTTTAGAATGGACTATACTGTATAGTAGTAGGTAATTAGCGGTGCAAAAATAAAAAGAAAAAAAATACACTTTGTGATTAACAATGTGTTTAAATCAAATCATTTTATTTGCATAGAATGTAGGTAAGTAAATAGAAAAGATGTTACATTGAGTATGAAGCCGGGTACATTCTGCTCTTTAAAAAAAGCATGCAAATTTAAAAGATATACATGAAAGAAAGAACTACAAATCACAAATTATAATAACAACGAAAGTGGAAATTAATAAAGCTATTTTAATTTTTTTTCTAATTACCTATTGCATATTGTTATGTACACGTTACACGTATGGTAATTAACGCGATCACGTAACAGGTATTACATACCTTTGAATTGCTTTTATTTATTTTTTTCGTGTAAAAATCCCCACGGGTCATCGCCTCACCACGGCTATTGGAGAAGTGGTATGTCGGAATCGAATCGACTAAAACCACACGGTGTTCCGTCACAATTGAGTCTATAGCAAGGGACTCGGGTATACCCTAGGAAGGAAGTCCCTAAGTTTCACTATGATGTCCCTCTAAATGTATACCTGCATTTTTTGTACGTGTGGAAACCCCCTCGGGCCGTCACCCCACCGGGGTTTTCGGTGGAACGGTGTGTCGGAATCGAACCGACTAAAACCACACGGTGTGCCGTACTGCGCCTTAAATAGGAGGGATCCGGGAACATCTTTTATTACCTACCACAACGGAGTGTATTATACTAGTATAATATAACAACAAAGTCAATAATAGACAAATGGTATTCGAGCAGTGGTTTTATGCGTAGACGAAAACAGCAGAATAAGAGTTGTTTAGAAACAATTTTTACAAAAAAAGTTAATTTTAGAATTCGTACTTCAACGCCATCTAGTGAAATTTAACTAAACCAATATTTATTTAATGTAACCGTACAGTACTACTCTTATGTAAAACGCTGATTAGTTTGAAACATATATAATTTACTCTACCTCTTTTGATCTCTTAAATAGTAACTCTCAGGGTAACTTTATTATAGTTTTCATTAAAAAAATATATACAAAATAAATATCATCATTGCTGTCACAAAGTTATGCTACCAGTGTCATCTAGCGGTATATAATTGAACGAGCTGGGGCTTAAGGAACCAAAGTGTTTGCTTTGTCCCTGTCAAGTCCCTGTAAGTCACTCATAAATATTCAGCTTCTAACACTGGCGGGTAAAACTTGTATCTTTTTTATTTATTGACAAAATCATGTTAACTGCATTGGTTAGAACCAGCTTCTTCTATCACAAAGCTGAACAATTTTGTAAAGTTAATAAATGTTGCATACTATTAAAAATTCATGAAAAATAAATGTATTGGTCCTTAAAGTTATTGAACACAAATAAGGATAATAAAACGAATTATAATTAATACGCATTAGTAATTGAATTTTAAATTAATACATTATATTGCCAATGTCCATACCACGTTGAATACACCGGTTCTCGTCCGATCACCGAAGTTAAGCAACATTGGGCGTGGTTAGTACTTGGATGGGTGACCGCCTGGGAATACCACGTGATGTTGGCCTTTTGCATGTTTTACTAAGTACTTCAAAAACATACTTTAGTTTTTATCCGACTGCGGTGAAGTCGGAAAAGGGGGAGCTTTTAAACATTTGTAATAGAAAAGGAAAGAAAATGTGAATTCTTACATTAACAGTATAAATTCCCACAACGGGAAGTACAAATAACTTTGTTTAAAAGTACCAGAAGGCTATTTTAAACGAGGTTAAGGTGCCATCCCTTTAACCTTATAAACTTACAAAAGATAGATAATATCATACAGCTAGGAAGGTTACAAAGGTTTTATTTTATGCGGAATGAATCCGCACGTCAACCTAAGTAATTTACCTAGACCAGTGAAGAAAATACTCCGTTCAACCGAGGCAGAAATATCATATTAAGATGCGTGATTGATTAAACTTCGATAGCTTTCCAATCATGTACTGTTTTTTGAAATAAGCTCCCGTTTTAACCGACGAAAAAAAAGGAGGTTCTCAATTCGACCATATATATATATAAATTTTTTTTTATGTTTGTTCAGCCCTCTCTCCGTTATTTATGAACCGATTTTGATTATTCTTTTTTTGTTAGATAGGGTATACCTCAAGGGTGGTCCCATGTCAAGGAAGTCAGGATCTGATGATGGAATCCTGATAAAATTGAGAGAAACCCTCTAAAATTGGAAGAACGAATAGTGTTTCTGTTTACTTTTCATTACTTTATCAGGTATTTGCGTTCAGAAATCATCATATCATGTAGCTGAGCTGATGATGAAAAAAAATCATCAAATAAAAATATTTTTAACAAAAAATTAAACCGACTAAATAACTAAAAAGAAAATAAATAAATAAACCTCTTAAGTCTTGAGCTTATTTACATAAACTATCAAATTTTATAAAAACTTATTTTGCGTCGGCGCCAAATAATAAAATGATTAATTACCTACGTATAGCCATGTCCGGCACAAGTGAGTCTATAGCAAGGGACTCGGGTATACCCTAGGAAGAAAGTCCCGACGTTTCACTGTGATGTCCCTCTAAATGTATACCTGCATTCTTTGTACGTGTGGAAACCCCCTCGGGCCGTCACCCCACCGGGGTTTTCGGTGGAACGGTGTGTCGGAATCGAACCCACTAAAACCACACGGTGTGCCGTACTGCGCCTTAAATAGGAGGGATCCGGGTACATCTTTTATTACCTACGACCGGACGTATCGAGCAGTGGTTTTATGCGTAGACGAAAACTTTAGCAGAATAAGAGTTATTTAGAAACAATTTTTACAAAAAAAGTTAATTTTAGAATTCATACTTCAACGCCATCTAGTGAAATTTAACTAAACCAATATTTATTTAATGTAACCGTACAGTACTACTCGTATGTAAAACGCTGATTAGTTTGAAACATATATAATTTAGTCTACCTCTGTCGATCTCTTAGATAGTAACCCTCAGGGTAACTTTATGATTTATAGTTTTCATTAAAAATATATATAAAAAATAAATATCATCATTGCTAAGTCACAAAGTTACGCCACCAGTGTCATCTAGCGGTAAATAATTGAACGAGCTGGGGCTTAAGGAACCAAAGTGTTTGCTTTGTCCCTGTAATCAACGACTGTTGAATACCTACACGATTAATAATGATCAAAAACACATAAGGTTTGCGGAGCAACCCTGCAAACCAATTCGTTTTTAACTCAGGTCCAACAATTTGAACTTAAAAAAAAAAGTTCAAGTGCTAAGTGAACGAACATGGTACACGCCTATTTAAGAGACATCTAGTCTATTGGACAGGCGTGTCCCATGTTCGTCTTCATCGTCACTTTCTTTTAAAGTTACTCATAAATATTCCACTTCTGTCTAACGCTGGCGGGTAAAACTTGTATCTTTTTTATTTATTAACAAAATCATGTTAACTGCATTAGTTAGAACCAGCTTCTTCTATCACAAAGCTGAACAATTTTGTAAAGTTAATAAATGTTGCATGCATACTATTAAAAATTCATGAAAAATATAATGCATTGGTCCTTAAAGTTATTTAACACAAATAAGGATAATAAAACGAATTATAATTAATACGCATTGGTAATTGAATCTTAAATTAACATGTTACATTGCCAACGTCCATACCACGTTGAATACACCGGTTCTCGTCCGATCACCGAAAGTCTTATTTTATGCGGCATGAATCCGCACGTCAACCTAAGTAATTTACCTAGACCAGTGAAAAAAATACTCCGTTCAACCGAGGCAGAAATACCATATTACAGATGCGTGATTGATTAAACTTCGATAGCTTTCCAATCATGTACTGTTTTTCTGAAATAAGCTCCCTTCTACTTATAGTGCACGACCCATAGTGAAAAAAGACCAAGTGTGTGTGTGTCAGTGCTTAGTGAATAAGATAGCGCAATTATGGCTATAAAGACATCGAGTTTTTGATCGTAATACTGTTATAGATGTAAGATTGATTTAGTTTAACGTAGTATAGTGTTGAATTAAGTTTTTATGTATATTTATTTATTTATTTGGTTTATCAACGGTTGTTACAATAATTCAATCTCATTCATTATTTCAAAAAAGGCTTCCAGGGCAATTGCATGACCAATTAAAGATAAACACATCATACACATGTATAAACAGAACTAGATAAAATTAATTAAAATTGAGTACAGAACATTGAATATCATAATATGAAAGCACAAGTCATAACATAAATAATAGCATTAATCTTAGCAATAATTTAACCGGAATTATAGTGTTGAAAGTAAATAAATACTGCAGTGGATTTAAAAATTGTGTATAGGCACAGATAACATAATACTATACTAGTACAGATACCTCATCCCATACAACGAAACGCGACCCTCCTAACTCGGGCAATTCTGCGGGCTTTTATTTTTGCACCTACAAAGGCGCTAGATGCCTCTAGCAACGCGATAGATACCTAGAGCCACCTAGCGATGAAATGGATTTATTTACCTACTAATAAACGCGCAACCAATAGATGGCGCTAATTAGTATGTAATCAGCAGGTAGGAGTGTTCGTTATATGAGATAACCGATAAAATAACTTTTTACTTATAAATAATCAAACGGCCTTTTATTTATTACAACCGGTAAGCATTATTTAACGAATATATTTATTATTACATACGACCAGAACTACGCACGTGAAACATCTCGCGGATCGGCCATTCAAGGTCAGTTTCACTTCGATCATTGTTGTGTAATATTTGTATCCCATGCTAAATTATGCTCTAATACAACCTAATAACAACTTTATTCCCTTCAATGTACAAAAATATTAGTAAAAATAACACGTCCTTTTTTTTCTTACTATATAAATAAATACTATAGTAATTATAATTAAAAACATCAGAGTAAAGCTTTCTGATCGATACGGCTTCTAGATGTTTTTTTTAAATATCAAAGTTTTGTATTCCACTATAACGGCGTATTAACAGTAGATATAAAATTATTTTGTAGGATGTAGAGCTTATCTTGACTCAATTTAGGTTATGTATTTCGAGTGTATGAATAGTATAGACTATTATTATAATGATAGTTGGAATTACAACATTATACTACAGTTAAATAGTAGCAGCATATTAAGCATCACATGAATCTCGTCTTATACATTTGCAAACAAATGCAAATTTAAGTTATGTATAAATAATCATGCATGTATGTTTGTAAGTATGTATGTAATAGGTAATTACGTAAGAGTTTCAATTGTATGTATTAAGAATGTATAATATGCATATACATTTGTTTGGCACTCTGTGCGTCCAAGTGTGTGTTTAGTTAACTTGAGGTGTGATATGTAGATTTCTTTATTTTTTAATAATTATGACTCTTATTTGTATCTGGCATGAGTCGAAAACGCTCCGTGTACAAATGTTTTAGAAAGAGATGATATACATTTACATTAAGATAAACAAATGAAGCAAAGTACACCTGCCCTAAATAAAATTATAATATCATTACCTTAATGTTATTTTGTAGCAATCGATATATGAGTATAATGAAGGAAACGAAATATGATTATAAAAAAAAATATATATATTTTTCATACTTAGAAGTTTATGGGAATGTTTCACGATACGACGAGATAGGGAATCCGAAAACAGTCTGGTAAAAAAAATCTCTCATTTTTATTATTATTCATTACTACTAATATGATTTTTCTTCTTTTTCATTAATAAGAGAAATAAAAATAATTGTTTAAGGAAGCCGATTACGAAGTTAAGGGACATAGAAATGTTGATTTCTTTTAAAATTAATTGTTTGAAATTGACAAGCAGTAACTGCCGAAGAGTAGCAAGGCGCGGCTAAGAAATGAAGATTCATAGCCCATTTGAATGAGATTTGATAGTTCAATACCTGTTTAAATGCTGTGGGGTGCTGACCAAGAATGTTACCTTCGCCCTTTCTCTTACTGTAGGTGCCGTAAGATTTGGCTAGGGGCCAAAAAGCCAGAAGGTGTGCAGCAGCGTCTACCGCGAAACCACAAAACCCCAAACCCGAACACTGCGCCCACCTGCCAAGCGTGGCGAGTATTGGTAAAAAACCCGCAATGAAAGCAAACAGAATGATCAGGCCCCGAGTCTCAGGCAGCCCTGCTATTCCTGGCTATTGTAGTAGGGGTCACTATATCTGATCAAACGTCCGGCTAACAACCGCTTCGACGACAACTGGCCCTGGTAACACACAACATTCACACAGTGAGGATTGGCGAAAAGATTGATGATGATGAACCAGAAAATTGTAAAAAGCTTTTTGAAAGAGAGTTTCTTTGGAGTTTCTTGCCTGTTCTTCTCCATAGGATCTACGTATTGGAACAGACAACTATCTTTACGATTGAATTATTCTAACTCAAAATGTTGACAATCCAAAAATACTTATTGGTAATTACCAATGGGTATTTTTAAATTGAAATATTTACATGGTTTTTATTAATTTAAATCACATTTGTATTATGGAAATAATTTTATTTAAAATACCTACCTACTTAATGCTTTTAAAAATAAGAAACTTGATACTATCATAATCTATACGACCAAAGCCGCAGGCGCATAGCTAGTGGCTGGAACATTACGCATTATTAACAATATTTTAAGAAAGGAAATAAAACAAATAATTTATTATTAGAAAAAGGATCATGATTGCTTAGTCACTGCGGTAACACAGTATCGGGAACTCGCGAGTCCGACCGAGTCGTCGTCGCCGGGCGTAAATACCTAATATTGTAAAATGCAATTATGTGATATAGCTCTAAGGTATAATTACTTAACACAGGATATCACAGACATGATTTGTTTTAAGTATCTCTATATGTATGTCGTACTTATAACACTATAACATCAGTAATGACATTGTATCCGATTATACAATGCATCTAGTATACAAACTGCATACGTATGATTACCGAATTATACGAATTTTGTATCCAATTATACAATCTGGCAGCCCTGCAATCGAGTAAGGTCTGAGGTGAAAGATTCCTATTAGCAATGTGTATGTGTAAATAGATAGTACGTGTAAATGCTTAGTTCAATAAGTAGTTACTTTGCCAAATCATAATGTCTGTTACATAAATACCTAACCTGCCTACACAACAAAGTTGACACAAAGCATGCGTTCACTATTGATTGTGTCCTGACAATATGAAAAAAATATGTAAACACAATAAGAAAAATTTATTCTTAATTTTTATAGTATCTTTGAAATTCGAATTAAAATTTGTGTATTAATAATTCACCTAGAATAGAAAATGCAAAAACATAACGCAACGATACAGTTTCAATAAAATTTGGCCAACTATCAATAGTCAGTACTACTAGTATAGTATTATGTTATCTGTGGTCAGTACCTACAAACAATAACAAAACCGTATATCAACCTCAGCGTAGTAGATTGTTGTACGTAATTGCCGCCAGAGGAACTACGACAATATTGAATTTTGTCAAAATAAGAAAATTGGATTTAAGAAGCTTTTATTCAATTTTCCCGTGTTTAGGGTATTTTATGAAATTAGAAAATATTTTAATCAGGACCTAATATTGATTTTCCATAAACTTCAATAACAAATCGATACCCGTAACGCCATCTATTGATATTTGTTTGAACCATTTTTTCGTTCTTAGAGATGGGACCCCATGGTATAGGTAAACCTTAGATTATATATAGGTCATAGGGACCTATATATAATCTAAGAGGTAAACTAACTGAGGAGAAAAAAGTGGTATCTTAGTGAACAATAACAGTACCTATTCATAATGTCACTTTAATTAGAATTATGATGATTGACTTAATAAATACATTATTAAATATTAAAAATACAATATAAGATTATTAATTAAGAATACAATAAAGGAAATACAAAATGGAATAACACTACATTGACAATAATACAAAATTAATACGCTTAACAATTAAATTTTTTAATTGGACTTTAAATTGAACATTGATGTCAGTTTGGTATTGATTTGTGGACCAGACTCTTGAAGGAATTCAAACTTGATGAAAATATGTCTATGGTCCCACAGATGTCGTTTAGAGCTCTCCATAACCTTGGAACCGGGGAGTTATAGCCTAGGACTGTCTTTCGAAGTGGAGGTACCATCATTGATATTGGTTTGCGTGGCATTCGCTGTGATATTTTGGAATTAAAACTTGTGATTAATTGAGGACTGTCTACATGATTACGAATTATTTTAAAAGGAAAATTTAGATCTAGGAGTGTTCTACGTTTTTCCAAAGATGACATTTTAAAATAATCTAGTCACGCTGATAACATGTATATGTGATAAGTTGTGTTACCCTAAGTATTATAATAATATGTAAGGATGGTTAGCATATTGTAAATGGTTTTTATTTTAGTGAATCAATAAAATTAAGGGGGTGAGGAACAACCAACGCGCCGGAAACCATATAAATAGAGGGCGGTTCCCAGGCCAAGTGGCATTCGATCGCCGGGTGCTCTAAGAAGAAGCACTCAAGGGAAACCTCTGCAGAAAAGCTTTGAAGAAGTATATAGCTCTCAACGGCAGCTCTGAATGAATGGGTGGTTGTTCCTCGCCGACGTCCGATTCACGAAAATACTACTGCGTTTCATTTTTCCCTCCTGTTTCTGAACAGATTTAAGTCTAAATACGGGACCACCAGACATAGGAGTCCTGTATACTTATTTCATTTAATGTAACTGTCATAATATCAATGTACTCATTGAATTATTTATTCAATCACGCATAATCGCGTAATAGTAAATGTTTAGAATTTATAATTCTAATTCTCGGCGGCGCTTTTTTATGGTCGCGCTATGAATGTTGGTTTATATGAATATTTTGACGTTGAGTTGACGTCACAATGATGGATATAACCGATAAATTTGGTACAACATTCGCCAACGTCCATACCACGTTGAATACACCGGTTCTCGTCCGATCACCGAAGTTAAGCAACATTGGGCGTGGTTAGTACTTGGATGGGTGACCGCCTGGGAATACCACGTGATGGCGGCCTTTTGCAATAATTTTGCTTAAGCACAAAAATAATGGTATTAATTTATAAACTTACGAAAGATAAATTATATCATACAGCTAGGAAGGTTACGAAAGTTAAATTTTATGCGGAATGAAAGTAATTTACCTAGATCAGTGAAAAAAAAACAGTCAGTCGTAGGGAGTGCACGTCAGAAGTGAAAACATAACTTCACAATGTATTTGCACATACATACACACACACATCTGTATATATATAAATAGGTTAAAAATAAACATGTAAATGTATCTTGGCCGCTCATAAATGTTTGAATTTCGAATGTTATATTTTTGTAAATATAAGAAACTCGGATCCGTCTTACGAATTTTCGATCAGGGTCACGTCTCCTGATGCGAATTTAACATTTTGTACCCATGGCAAAAAGTGCACAACGCCGCTAAAGAAGTTTTCACTTTAAAAATACTTCGTTCAACTAGAGGCAGAAATACCATATGCAGATGCGTGATTGATTAAACTTCGATAGCTTTTCAATCACGTGCTGTTTTCTGAAATAAGCTCCCTTTTACTTATTTCATGTAATCTAACTGTCATAATACCAACGTAATGAATATTGGTTTATATGCATATTTTGACTTTGAGGTGACGTCATAATGGTGAATATAAACGATAAATTTAGTAACGTGTTCGCCAACGTCCATACCACGTTGAATACACCGGTTCTCGTCCGATCACCGAAGTTAAGCAACATTGGGCGTGGTTAGTACTTGGATGGGTGACCGCCTGGGAATACCACGTGATGTTGGCCTTTTGCAATAATTTTGCATATGCACAAAATAACGGTATTATTTTGTGATATTGTAAAGTATTATAGTTAATCATTGCGCCTTATGTCTTTTAGTCACTTAGTACTTTTTACTGAAGATACGAAAATAAGGGAGGCTAGGGATGTTTAGGAGTCGTAAACAGTGACTTCCTATTTTTAACCCCCGACGCAAAAATGACGGGATGTTATTAACCCCCAACGCAAAAACGACGGGGTGTTATTAACCGAGGGTATTATTATTATGTGTGTGTGTGTATGTGTGCGTGCGTCCGTGCGTGCGTGCGTGCGTGCGTGCGTGAGTGTGTCTGTCTGTCCGTCTGTGGCATCGTAGCTCCGGAACGAATAAACCGTTTTTGATTGTTTTTTTGTTTAAAAGGTGAATAAGTCGGGCGTGTTCTTAAATATTTTTAATGAAAATCGGTCCAAGATGGCCGCCGCCACAAAATGACGAATTACATTTTTTTTTTCACAAGTCCCTCAATATGGGTATCAAATGAAAGGGCTTCATTAGTAGAATACACTATGACAAATTTCAAATCCAAGATGGCCGCCACCACAAAATGGCGAATTACATTTTTTTGTGTCGGCGGTTTTTTAAATTTTTAATTTATTTTTTTCCCAAATGCGGCCTTTGGGAATGGTCAACGTGTATCAATTTTATTAAAGTTTTATTCAAATCTTTGCGTGTACCTTAATACAAGAACTTTATTGGTATGTGCTTAAAATGCTCAATTCTATTATATTTGTACGACACCGGTAACTGGTTGGACGGATTGTATGCTAAATTCTTAAACATAGTTCTTTAGAAAAATTATCAGTCAGTAGACTCAATTTGCTTCCGTATTTTATGGATTTAAGAGGGTTAAATTTAGAATTTTTACTTGAACGCCATCTAGTGAAATATGATGAAACGACACCTGCATTCCGTACTTGTAGTTTACATTTTGAAACAGCCTCTTGTGTCTCAAACAGCAATATCTACTAACCTTAAGGGTTAGTAGATATTGCTGTAAAGTTTTTACCTCCCTATTACTAGGTCAGTATAATGTTATCTGTGACTATGTACAATTTATAATAATCAGAAAAATTTAGGTGCGACATCTAGTAGTAAATATTAGTAGTTTGTTTGTGCAAACAACGAAAATGGCCATAGATTGTTGATTTCTAAAGAATTAACAACTACATAAAATTTGTTTTAGATGTAGTTAGAATTAAAAGCCTACTGGCGTCGTTACACGTAAATTATACCGTGTAATGATGTCTGTTACTTATTTAAAAGTGCTTAAATTTTCGATTCACATTTGCTTAAAATAGTTTATCTCTTTTCAAGCATAAGTATCTTTCCATTTGATAAGAGGTTTGGGTCTTGGGGATAGTCCGGTAATAACACTTAAGTCAAATTTTTTTACTAAATTGATGAGTTGAACACAGTTGACGTCAGATTTAAGTCGAGTTCTGTAATGCAAATTTCGAAAATCTTAGATTTTCATAACAATAATATTACATATTTTCCTGACGTAGATATGTATATGAACTTTACATTTTACTCTATGATGGCCAACGTCCGAAGATGCGAAGAGAAGTCCGTCCGAAGCTGCGATGCCACAGCAGATACACACAGACACGTCAAACTTATAACACCCCGTCGTTTTAGCGTCGAGGGTTAATAACACTCCGTCGTTTTTGCGTCGGGGGTTAATAACACCCCGTCGTATTTGCGTCGGGGTTCAAAATAAAAAGCCACAGTTTACTGTCCTATAAATCCCTAGCATCCCTTATTTCGTATCTTCTGTAAAAGGTACTAAGTGACTAAAAGACATAAGGCGCAACGATTAACTATTTACTTTACAACATCATAAAATAATATCGTTATTTTGTGCTTATGCAAAATTATTGCAAAAGGCCAACATCACGCGGTATTCCCAGGCGGTCACCCATCCAAGTACTAACCACGCCCGATGTTGCTTAACTTCGGTGATCGGACGAGAACCGGTGTATTCAACGTGGTATGGACGTTGGCGAATATGTTACTAAATTTATGGCTTTTATTCACTATTATGACGTCACCTCAAAGCCAAAATATTCATATAAACCAACATTCATAGCGCGACCAAAAATAATAATGCAGCCTAGAAAAGATGACGTATTGTTGTCTAGAATTATGATTCTAAACATTTTTTATTAAAACGCGATTATGCTCAATTCAATACATTGGTATTATGACAGTCACATTACATGAAATAAGTAAAAGGGAGCTTATTTCAGAACACAGCACGTGATTGAAAAGCTATCGAAGTTTAATCAATCACGCACCTGCATATGGTATTTCTGCCTCTGGTTGAACGGAGTATTTTTAAAGTGAAAACTTCTTAAGCGGCGTTGTGCACTTTTTGGGATGGGTAAAAATGTGAAGCTCGCGTCAGGACACGTGACCCTGATCGAAAATTCGTAAAACGGAGCCGAGTTTCTTATATTTACAAAAATATAACATTCGAAATTCAAACATTTATGAGCGGCCAAGATGTATACATTTACATATTTATTTTTAACCTAGTTATATATATACAGATGTGTGTATGTGCAAATACATTATGAAGTTACGTTTTCACTTCTGACTGTTTTTTTTTACTGGTCTAGGTAAATTTCTTTCATTCCGCGTAAAATTAAACCTTTAGAACCTTCCTAACTTTATGATATAATTTATCTTTTGTAAGTTTATAAAATAATACCGTTATTTTTGGTTTATGCAAAATTATTGCAAAAGGCCAACATCACGTGGTATTCCCAGGCGGTCACCCATCCAAGTACTAACCACGCCCGATGTTGCTTAACTTCGGTGATCGGACGAGAACCGGTGTATTCAACGTGGTATGGACGTTGGCGAATACTTTGCTAAATTTATCGTTTCTATTCACTATTATGGCGTCACCTCAAAGCCAAAATATTCATATAAACCAACATTCATAGCGCGACCAAAAATAATAATGCCGCCTAGAAAAGCGACGTATTGTTGTCTAGAATTATGATTCTAAACACGATTATGCTCAATTCAATACATTGGTATCATGGCAGTCACATTACATGAAATAAGTAAAAGGGAGCTTATTTCAGAAAACAGCACGTGATTGAAAAGCTATCGAAGTTTAATCAATCACGCACCTGCATATGGTATTTCTGCCTCTAGTTGAACGGAGTATATTTTCACTGGTCTAGGTAAATAAATTACTTAGGTTGAAGTGCGGATTCATTCCGCATAAAATAAAACCTTTGTATAGTCCATCAAAAAGTTACATTTGGGGTTGCGTTTGTCAGAAGACGCAATTTTATTTTTTAGATATGAAGGAGGGGTTAATGTAAAGTTAAATCCAAGTTTGTGGGGTTGCAATCCTTGTCCCAGGGCCGCCATCTTCGCGTTGGCCGGGACTCCCCCGTGGGATTTGGAGGCGGAAGTGCTCGCCGAAGTATATCGGCGAGCGGCTGAGTTCCGGGCGGGAAGCGGCAGTCGGCCCCCGCCCGAAGAGGTACGCGAATGGCGTGAGGCCGCTCGCCGAGCCACCATGGCTCGTTGGTCGTCCCGGCTGGAGGCTCCACGTGCTGGCTTTGCCGCCGTGGAGGCGCTCCAGCCGGTCATCGTCGAGTGGGCAGGGCGACAGCACGGGACCCTTTCCTTCCGACTGACGCAGGTCCTTTCCGGGCACGGCTGCTTCGGGAAGTACCTGCACTCGGTCGCTAGGAGGGAACTGAGTCCCGCCTGTCACCACTGCGACTGCAGTGAGGACTCGGCTCAGCACACGCTGGCGGTTTGCTCCGCCTGGGCGACGCAGCGTCGGGCTCTCACTGCAGTCATCGGAGGAGATCTCTTGCTACCGGCCGTCATACGCTCCATGGCCGGTAGCGACAGGAATTTTACCGCGGTCGCGACCTTCTGTGAGGACGTCATCTCGCAGAAGGAGGCGGCGGAAAGGGTCCGGGAGGACGATCTCCACTCGGACCTAATTCGCCGCCGGCGAACCGGGCGGCGGAGGCGCGCATACCAGCGCCTCATGCCGCCCTGAGTGTGGCCGCGGGTGGACGGGACGGGTTTTCCCCTCCACCCGCTGTAGTGGCCCCCCGCGAGGAGGCGGCGTCCGCGTGTGCCTGGACGTCGCCTAATTGAGAGGATTGTACCCGAAGGTGGTGCCCGCGCTTCAGCGGGCAGGCGCTAGGAGGGCTCCGGATGTCGTAATAAAGCTGTTCCCGGATCCCTCCTACTTAAGGCGCAGTACGGCACACCGTGTGGTTTTAGTCGGTTCGATTCCGACACACCGCCCCACCGAAAACCCCGGTGGGGTGACGGCCCGAGGGGGTTTCCACACGCACAAAAAAAAAAAAAAAAAAAAGGGCCGCCATCTTGGAAAAAGAGGTTCAAATGGTTGTTACGGTTTATCTGCCAAACTATAGGTCTCCCAAAAAAAATATTTAACATTTTTTGTTGCAAATAAAATTATCTACAACTTTTGTTCAGTAACTTTTAGTCGTAGAATCATAAATAAAAAAGTTATAAGCGAAAATCCATAAAAAATTAAGAAAAAAAAATCTATTTGTCGATAAAACTTTTTTCTAATCATTTTACAATAAAATAATATCAGACCATTTTTATAGACGGTGTTTTAAGGAACAATTTTTATTTTGAACATTTTTAAATTTATTTATTATTTAAGGTTTTACAGCACTACGAAATTAATAGGTACTATTCTTCAGTATTCGTAACTATACATGAATATAAATATAAATAATAATGATTTGCCATAATTTTTAATCATCTTGTTATTTTTTTTAATGAAAATTATAATCTTTTTAATTATTGATAGTAAAATATTGTTATTAATTAATTATTGACTCTTCCCCACCACCTACGAGGTAGAGTCTGGAGGCGCGATTTTTTTTACGTGGTATCCGCAGTAGGAGTAATCCATGGTGATTTTCCAAATCACAACTACTCTGTCCTCGGTGTTTTTGATGGACCAGGCTGCGGCTCAGCGGCTGGTTGGCTTTCTATATTAAATACTTGAAGGAGAACCGGAGAAGGAAGTAAAAATAAACCATAAAAACCATTTGAACCTCTTTTTCCAAGATGGCGGTCGTGGGACAAGGGTTGCAACCCCACAAACTTGGATTTAACTTTACACTAACCCCCCCTTCATATCTAAAAAATAAAATTGCGTCCTCTGACAAACGCACGCTAAGCCCAAAAAAATGTAACATTTCAATGGACTAGTAACCTTCCTGGCTGTATGATATTAAAGTTTATAAGGTTAAAGGGATGGCACCTTAACCTCGTTTGAAACAGCCTTCTGGTACTTTTAAACAAAGTTATTTGTACTTACCGTTGTGGGAATTTATACTGTTAATGTGAGAATTCACATTTTCTTTCCTTTTCTTATTACAAATGTTTAATAACTTTCCCTTTTCTGACTTTGCCGCTGTCGGCTAAAAACTAAAGTATGTTTTTGAAGTACCTACTTAACAAAACATGCAAAAAGCCAACATCACGTGGTATTCCCAGGCGGTCACCCATCCAAGTACTAACCACGCCCGATGTTGCTTAACTTCGGTGATCGGACGAGAACCGGTGTATTCAACATGGTATGGACGTTGGCAATTAGACTTGATGTTTTTCACTCATAATTAAACCGTGCACTAACTATAGGCACAGATTACTAAGTAGTTACCTATATAATAAGTGGCAGCACAAAGCAAGCAAAAGACACCGCCCGGATTAAAGAAAAAAATTATCAGATCTGTCATCGTGCCATCACATGTCTTAATTAAATTAAATTATTTTGTTTAAATTTTAGTATTAAAAAATTGTGAAAATTATAACATAGGGGTTCCGGTCGATCCCCAATACTAGCAAAACGTGTTTTGGATTTTGAAGGGAAAGTCAATCAAGACAACGAGGCTGTGATAACGGGGAAAATTCTTGCACAGACGAATGTTGCAGTGGCGTAACAATAGAGTGGCAAAGCGGGCAAAATGCCACGAGCGCCAGGCCTTAGGGGCCCCCAGATTGATGTGGTAACCACTGATGATCGCCGAAAACTGATCCATTCTATCATCGATCGATGTTTGCGTTGGCACCAGTGGCGTAGCGTGCCTTGGAGGGGCCCTGTATCAAAATTAGTTGGGGGGCCCAAATGAAGGATAAAGATTTCTCACAAAACAAACAAAAATGCTTTAAACGGGAGAATCCCGCAATAACCGATGTAGGATATTGCCACATTTTGGGCGCACGCTTACCGGGGAAAAAAGATGTTGCTTTCTGACTTTTGTCATTTCTGAAGTGAAAACTCTATAGGCACGTATGACAGTTTTTTTATGTTATTTTCCCGGGAAACACGAGATTCAGTGACATTGTGGATAACATTTTCCTAATTTTTGCTTACACACGTTAGGGGCCTCTGAAGCCCGGGGGCCCCACATCATTGATACGGCTGATACGGCGGTAGCTATGCTCCTGGTTGGCACCCTACGGGCACCATCCGATGAATTAGCTACGGGCCTCAGATGGTATAGTTACGCCACTGGAATGTTGGTAACGTTTATGCGGTTAAAATAAAAGGAAAGTATTTTCTGAGTTAGTTTTTCATGTAAATATCCTGTTTTGTATGTTACTAATCCGATTTATGTTCTTTTGTTTACAGCTTGATTGCAAACCAAAAGTGCGTTTTGTAAATGCAAGGCAGGTCTTTTTAGAAAATAGAAGCACATAATTTGTGTCTTAATTTATTAGAATCACTCCAGAAAGTGTTAAACCGCAAACAAGCTATGCACAACAATGAGATAAACCGACTCCGCGACAGTTATTGGGCCATGATAAGTGCCTGAAAATGTCAGAATTATTGCAGACCACCACCACCAATATGGTCTAAACTTACTACTTTGGCGAAAAAGCTAGAAGCCCAATATTTATACTTACGTAATTTCTTGACTGCGTTCATCCACTTTTTTCCTTTTGCACATAACCATGGCATGCGAATACCATTGAATGGAAAATAATAGAATTTTACACCTATCGATTTATTTCCATTTTTATTTGATGTGTTCGAGCTTCCAGAAATAGAACAATATATTTATTAAAATGAAATGTTTTTCACTTAAAAAACTTGAATATTTTAGTTATATAAATTTGCGAAATTTAAATGTAAGTTAAGTAAGAAAGGGTAAAGTTTCGGATTAGCGCCACTAGTTGCGAGTCTTCTATTCTATTTGTAGGACACCGTTAACTGGTTGTACGGATTGTATGCCAAATTCCTAAACATAGTTCTATACAAAAATGATCAGCCAGGAGACTCAATTTGCTTCCGTATTTTACAGTTTAGTTTATTTAGAGAAGTATTAAAGCGAGAGAGAAGGGTTAAATTTAGAATTTGTACTTGAACGCCATCTAGTGAAATATGACGAAACGAAGATGTAATACATTGTAATTTACATTTTGAAACAGTCTCTTTTGTAGGAACCTAAAGGGTTAGTAGATATTGCTGTATAGTGTGTTACCTCGCCTCCCTTTTACTAAATCAGTATTATGTTATCTGTGACCATGTATAATTTAAAATGATCCGATTAATTTAGATGCGACATCTAGTAATAGTAGAAGTTCGTTTGTGCAAACAACGGCAATGGCCATAGATTGTTGATTTCAAAAAAAATAATAAAAGAACTGCATAAAATTTGTTTTTTTAGATGTAGCACAGATAACATAATACTATACTAGTACAGATACCTCATCCCATACAACGAAACGTGACCCTCCTAACTCGGGCAATTCTGCGGGCTTTTATTTTTGCACCTACAAAGGCGCTAGATGCCTCTAGCAACGCGATAGACACCTAGAGCCACCTAGCGATGAAATGGATTTATTTACCTACTAATAAACGCGCAACCAATAGATGGCGCTAATTAGTATGTAATGAGCAGGTAGGAGTGTTCGTTATATTAGATAACTGATAAAATAACTTATTACTTATAAATAATCAAACGGCCTATTATTTATTACAATCGGTAAGCATTATTTTTATTTAACGAATATATTTATTATTACATACGACCAGAACTACGTACGTGAAACATTTCGCGGATCGGCCATTCAAGGTCAATTTCACTTCGATCATTGTTGTGTAATATTTGTATCCCATGCCAAATTATGCTCTAATACAACCCAATAACTACTATATTCCCTTCAATGTACAAAAATATTAGTAAAAATAACACGTCCTTTTTTTTATTACTATATAAATAAATACTATAGTAATTATAATTAAAAACATCAGAGTAAAGCTCTCTGATCGAAACGGCTTCTAGATGTTTTTTTTAAATATCAAAGTTTTGTATTCCACTATAACGGCGTATTAAGAGTAAATATAAAATTATTTTGTAGGATGTAGCTTATCTTGACTCAATTTAGGTTATATATTTCGAGTGTATGAATAGTATAGACTATTATTATAATGACAGTTGGAATTACAACATTTTACTACAGTTAAATAGTAGCAGCATATTAAGCATCACATCAATCTCGTCTCATACATTTGCAAACAAATGCAAATTTAAGTTATGTATGAATAATCATGCATGTATGTTTGTAAGTATGTATCTAATAGGTAATTACGTAAGAGTTTCTATTGTATGTATTAAGAATGTATAATATGCATATATATTTGTTTGGCACTCTGTGCGTCCAAGTGTGTGTTTAGTTAACTTGAGGTGTGATATGTAGATTTCTTTATTTTTTAATAATTATGACTCTTATTTGTATCTGGCATGAGTCGAAAACGCTCCGTGTACAAATGTTTTAGAAAGAGATGATATACATTATTAGATTTACATTAAGATAAACAAATGAAGCAAGGTACACCTGCCCTAAAATTATAATATCATTATCTTAATGGTATTTTGTAGCAATCGATATATGAGTATAATGAACGAAACGAAATATGTTTATAAAAAAAAAAAAATTAATTTTCGTACTTAGAAGTTTATGGGAATGTTTCACGATACGACGAGATAGGGAATCCAAAAACAGTCTGGTAAAAAAAAAATCTCTCATTTTTATTATTATTCATTACTACTAATATGACTTTTCTTCTTTTTCATTAATAAGAGAAATAAAAATAATTGTTTAAGGAAGCCGATTACGAAGTTGAGGGACAGAGAAATGTTGATTTCTTTTAAAATTAATTGTTTGAAATTGACAAGCAGTAACTGCCGAAGAGTAGCAAGGCGCGGCTAAGAAATGAAGATTCATAGCCCATTTGAATGAGATTTGATAGTTCAATACCTGTTTAAATGCTGTGGTGTGCTGACCAAGAATGTTACCTTCACCCTTTCTCTTACTGTGGGTGCCGTAAGATTTGGCTAGGGGACAAAAAACCAGAAGCTGTGCAGCAGCGTCTCCCGCGAAACCACAAAACCCCAAACCCGAACACTGCGCCCACCTGCCAAGCGTGGCGAGTATTGGTAAAAAACCCGCAATGAAAGCAAACAGAATGATCAGGCCCCGAGTCTCAGGCAGCCCTGCTATTCCTGGCTATGGTAGTAGGGGTCACTATATCTGATCAAACGTCCGGCTAACAACCCCTTCGACGACAACTGGCCCTGGTAACACACAACATTCACACAGTGAGGATTGGCGAAAAGATTGATGATGATGAACCAAAAAATTGTAAAAAATTTGTTGAAAGAGAGTTTCTTTGGAGTTTCTTGCCTGTTCTTCTCCATAGGATCTACGTATTGGAACAGACAACTTTACGATAATCTTATCTTTACGATTGAATTATTCTAACTCAAAATGTTGAAAAATACTTATTGGTTTACCAATTGATTGAATTAATTACCAATGGGTATTTTTAAATTGAAATATTTACATGGTTTTTATTAATTTAAATCACATTTGTATTATGGAAATAATTTTATTTAAAATACCCACCTACTTAATGTTTTTAAAAATAAGAAACTTGATACTATCATAATCTATACTACCAAAGCCGCAGGCGCATAGCTAGTGGCTGGAACATTACGCATTATTAACAATATTTTAAGAAAGGAAATAAAACAAATAATTTAATAGTAGAAAAAGGATCATGATTGCTTAGTCACTGCGGTAACACAGTATGTATCGGGAACTCGCGAGTCCGACCGAGTCGTCGTCGCCGTGCGTAAATACCTAATATTGTAAAATGCAATTATGTGATATAGCTCTAAGGTATAATTACTTAACACAGGATATCACAGACATGATTTGTTTTAAGTATCTCTATATGTATGTCGTACTTATTACACTATAACATCAGTAATGACATTGTATCCGATTATACGAGATGCATCTAGTATACAAACAGCATACGTATGATTGCCGAATTATACGAATTTTGTATCCAATTATACAATCTGGCAGCCCTGCAATCGAGTAAGGTCTGAGGTGAAAGATTCCTATTAGCAATGTGTATGTGTAAATAGGTAGTACGTGTAAGTGCTACACAACAAAGTTGACACAAACCATGCGTTCACCATTGATTGTGTCCTGACAATATGAAAAAAATATGTAAAACACAATGAGAAAAATTTATTCTTAATTTTTATAGTATCTTTGAAATTCGAATTAAAATTTGTGTATTAATAATTTACCTACTAAAATGCAAAAACATAACGCAACGATACAGTTTCAATAAAATTTGGCCAACTATCAATAGTCAGTACTACTAGTATAGTATTATGTTATCTGTGGTCAGTACCTACAAACAATAACAAAACCGTTTATGAACCTCAGCGTAGTACATTGTTGTACGTAATTGCCGCCAGAGGAACTACGACAATATTGAATTTTGTCAAAATAAGAAAATTGGAAATCCAATTTTCTTATTTCTTCTTAAATAAGAAGCTTTTATTCAATTTTCCCATGTGTAGGGTATTTTATGAAATTAGAAAATATTTTAATCAGGACCTAATATTGATTTTGCATAAACTTCAATAACAAATCGATACCCGTAACGCCATCTATTGATATTTGTTTGAACCATTTTTTCGTTCTTAGAGATGGGACCCCATGGATGTAGTTAGATACTAAAGCCCACTGGCGTCGTTACAAATAAATTATACCGTGTACTGATGTCTGTTACTTATTTAAAATTGCTTAAATTTTCGATTCACATTTGCTTAAAATAGTTTATCTCTTTTCAAGCATAAGTATTTAGGATGTATTGGGTGATGCTAAGACACCCAACTCCTAATTATAAATAATACGACTTCGTAAGTATTGACTATTGAGTCCATGTTTAATTCTCACAGCACAATATTATAACATATAATTGGTTAGCAAAGCGTAGTGTGATTTATATTGTGTAGAGCGTGAAGCGCGCGAAATCAATCTCCATCAATCCAAGAATGACAGATGTCATCTCGGCACGCACAGATTAAGTGCGCTTTTTCGTGATGCAAAATGTTGCCACACCACCCCCCCACGGAGAAAAGAAGCTCAGTCAAAAGTTTTGAACTTAACGCGTCTGCCAGATCGTGTAGTGTAGGGCAACTGAGCCGTTGTAGACGATGGAGGCACGACGATGGAGGACGGCGGACGGGTATTTTCCGTTGAAGGTGCTGTAGGACGGGAAAATGTATTAGGTAGTTGCGGAACAGGTGTACTAGCTGGCGGAGAAATATCAGGTGTCGCAGAAGGCGGTGAGTGACCAGAGGAAAGAGGACTACGACCAAATTCTTGCGACTCTACATATGCTGGTTTCACCCTGTCGACGCTTACAACAACGGACCTACCCTTACAATTGATGGTAAGAGTCTTACCGTCACTAGCTCGCTCAAGTACTTGATGTGGGCCAGAATACGGAGGTTGTAGGGGACGTCGAACCGTATCGTCACGTAAAAATACGTGAGACGCAGTAGCCAAGTTCTTAAAAATGAAGGTTGATGGTTCAGAATGCCTAGAAGCAGGGACAGGGCGAATGGCAGACATATGACGGCGTAATTTGACGACAAAGTCACCAGGATCCTCGAACTTGTCTGGCTCAGGCACAGGAACTAGCAGTTCTCCAGGGAGACGTAAAGTTTCTCCATAAAGCATTTCGCTAGCTGTAGCCTTCAAATCTTCTTTAAATGCTGAGCGCATGCCCAACAGAACGAGGGGAAGAGCCCTAATCCATCAATCACCATGGCACATTAAAGAAGCCTTGAGTTGGCGGTGGACACGCTCTATCATTCCGTTCGCACATGGATGGTATGCCGTTGTGCGAATACGTTTGGTGGCAAAGTTGTGCATGAGACGGCGAAACAGATCGGACTCAAATTGAGCACCACGATCCGTGGTAACGACTGAAGGCACACCAAACCGTGGAACCCACTGGCTTGTAAATGTATCGGCAACTTCTTCAGCACTGATGCCTTTCATAGGCCAGACTTCGGGCCATCTGGTCACCCTATCAATTGCCGTAAGACAGTAGCGGTATTCGCTACAAAGAGGCAGCTGGCCAACGATGTCTAGGTGGACATGTAGAAAACGACCAGAGGGTGTGTCGAAATTGCCGATAGGAGCAGATATATGTCTCGTTATCTTGCTGCGTTGACACGCTTCACAAGCGAGAGACCACTCTTTGCAATTTTTATTTATGGAAGGCCACACATACCGTTCCGAGACGAGACGAGTGGAGGCTCGAGCACCAGGATGACTCAGGCTGTGAAGCTTGTCGAACATCCTGCGGCGCAGTTCTCGAGTTACGAATGGGCGAGGTTTGCCAGTTGAGGTGTCGCAAATCAGAGAGATGTCAGTGCCAGGGATTGGTACTTTTGACAACTTAAGACTGCTGGAAGTATTAGCCAGCAAGGCTGCTAATTCCTCGTCGTATTTAACATCAGTTGTAAATTGGCTGATGAATGACAGCTGGTTAAGTTGCGAAGGGGGAAGTTTTTCTCGGCGCTGTACGAAAGCGTACAGCAGCGGTTTATGATCGGTAAATATCGTTACATGTTGGACCTCTAAGATATACCGAAAGTGCTGTACACTTTCGTATACCGCTAACAACTCTCGGTAGTAGGCCGGCCACTCTGTTTGCTGTGGTGTTAGCTTCTTGCTAAAGAAGGCTAGAGGACACCACTGGCCGTCTACAAACTGTTGAAGACAAGATCCACTGTGGACACTAGATGCATCCGTAAACAGTCCAAGGGGCGCGTCGCTGACTGGGTGCTGAAGAAGCGTAGCATTAGACAGGCTGTTTTTGCACTCTTCAAAATGTGCCAAGAGTTCAGGCGTCCATGGAAATGGTTTCGCACCTTTACTGTTTGTAGCAGCAACAGCGTCGATTAGCGGGGCTTGAAATTTAGCCGCACTCGGAACAAAACGGCGGTAATAATTGAGCATGCCCAGAAAACGGCGTACTCCTTGAATCGTTTGTGGAGGCGGGAAGTTTAAAATGGCCTCGACACGGCTCTGAGGTGGGCGAGTGCCCTCAGAAGTTATGTGGTATCCCAAGAAGTCCACTTCGGAAGCCCCAAGGACGCATTTCGAAGCGTTGATGACGACACCATAGTCTTGGAAGCGCTTGAACAAAATACGAAGATGTTTTTTGTGAGCAGCTTCATCTGCAGAATAGACGAGGATGTCATCGACGTAGGGAAAACAGAAATCAAGACCCCGTGTGACCTCATCGATAAAGCGCTGGAATGTTTGACCAGCATTTCGCAAACCGAAGGTCATGAAGGGAAATTCGAAGAGGCCAAACGGAGTAATGATGGCTGTCTTCGGGATGTCACCTTCAAAAATTGGGATCTGATGGTATGCTTTTACCAAATCTAACGTGCTAAAGATTTTAGCACCAGAGAGACAATGAGAGAAATCATTGATGTGGCGCACTGGGTAACGGTCGGGCACAGTGGTGGCGTTAAGACCGCGGTAGTCACCGCATGGACGATAAGTACCGCTCTTCTTCATGACCATCTGAAGAGGAGACGCCCAGGCGCTCTTAGAAGGCCTAGCGATACCACATTTAACCATGTCATCGAACTCTTTAGTGGCGGCCGCAAGTTTGTGCGGCGGTAGACGACGAGGACGACATGATACGGGAGGGCCGGGTTTAGTATGAATGTAATGCAGAGTGCTATGCTTGACGACCCTAGGTAAGCCAGGTGGGCGCGTGACGTCTGGAAACTCAGCGAGCACCTGTGCGAAAACTGACTTACCAGAAACCAAGGCCTTGACGCTGTTCTGAGAAACTTGAGCCATGATAGCACAAACAGACAGTTTAGTCTGTCCGTCGATCAGTTTTTTGTTTCGGCAATCCGGTAATAGGTTATAGAAACTAAGAAAGTCGGATCCAATGATGGGTGTGCTAACATCAGCAATAACAAAATTCCAATGAAAGTCCCGGCGCAACCCTAAGTTTAAATGAAGGGAGACGGTGCCGTATGTCTTGATCGAGCTACCATTAGCGGCGCTGAGGTCGTATTCACTGTTAGAAAGTCGACCTTTCATGAGACGCCTAGGGAAGCAACAGAGGTCTGAACCAGTATCAATGAGGTACTGGACCTTAGATGTCTGGTCAGTGACAAAAAGTCGGCGGCCGGGTTGAGTACAATCAGTCGCCGCCTCTACTGACTGCTGCTGGCGTTTCCCTGCTGGGAATTAGCCCAGTTGCAGGGGCTGATGCACTTGACAGCCTTCGCGCTGAACTTTTCGTGATACCAACAGAGTTTGGCAGCGCCAGCGGGAGTGGGAGGACGGGAGCGACCACGATGCGAGGAAGAACGACTGTGCGAACGAGCAGGTCTTTTATTGGTGGCAAGAGAGGCAACTTGCTTGCCTAGTTCCTCTACCCGTTGGACCAATGCTTCAATCACCGAAGATGATGAAGGCGCAGCAGTGCAAGAGAAAACTTGGTTCCCCGGACCTGTAATCTCCACGACTTTGTCAGCTAGCTCAGCTTGCTTTTCCAAGCTCAGCTCTGATTGAGAGGCCAGAATAGCCTGTACTTGCTGGGGGAGGCGACGTACCCATAGTTGGCGCAAGATGTTGTCATCACTGAGTGCGCAACCAGCGAGTGAACGCAAGTGCCGGAGGAACTGGGAAGGCCTCCTGTCTCCTAGCTCCTCTTCACTGATGAGTTGACGGACTCGCTGCTCCTCAGACATAGAGAGGCGTCTGATCAACTCCTCTTTTAGATGTTTGTAGCGGTCACCTTTAGGTGGAGGTCTGGTGATGATATCCTCTACTTCACCAGCCAACTTCTCATCTAATTGTGAAATTACATAGTTAAACATTGTGTTGTCTGCGGTAATGCCTGATATGTCAAACTGTGCTTCCACCTGTGCAAACCATATTGCAGGCTTATGTGCCCAGAAAGGTGGTAGTTTCACAGACACCTTGCAAACGTCACTAGCTGAACCACCAAGTCTCTGCATAAGCGCTGCATTCTCCTCCTGCAGGCGCCGGATCTGAGCTTGTAATTCCTCAGCCATTATAAAAGAGTTAGTAAAAATACACAAACACAAAATCTGGCAGGCAAGGTAAACAACCAAAGAAATCCTAAGCGTGGTAGTTAATGCAAGCGATGTGGCAACATAATACAGATGAAAAATTTTATCAAGTAAATATACAATGCTGATTACAATAATATACACACACCAGACAATTAAATTCAAAAACTTACAAACTAAAATTAAAATTAAGTTTTTAGTAGGCAAAAAAATTGAAAAATTAGTTTTCAGCCAAACTTACACTTAAATTTGCATTAATAATAAGCAAAAATAATGTACAAAATTATTTCTAATATTTAGAAATCATAACACCAAATAATAGGCATTAAAAACTAGTTAAAAAGTAGGTTACTATGTTATTTATTTATTTTTTTGACAAATGAAATAAGGTTAAAACTTGGGCAAAAGCTAAAAAAATGCTTTAACACGCTGCAAACACAAAGCTTAGTGCTTATAATTTACAAAAATGCATCAAACACCATTTAGAAACAAGAAGTTAACAAAATGAAAACAATTTTACCAAAATTGTTAAAGGCTCAAAAATAGAAAAATATTTACATAAAAACTTACCAAATCTAGTTAATTATTCTTAATTACTGCTTACTTACTAATATAAAACAGTTTTAAAGTCTTTGCTTGTTGAAAAAGTTTCAAATAAAGAGAGAAAATCCACGAAACTTGTTTGTTTATTTTCATCTACGATGTTCGGATGATTGACAGATAGGGACAGTGCAGTAACTCCTCGGTTGTGCGGCAATTTCTTTGATAAGTGAGGAAATCGTAAAAGGGGAAATGCAATGTATTTTAGCACTACAAGCTCTGCGCGACACTGCACTCTAAGAAATGTCCGTCTTGATGATAGGCGTCGTCGATTCGTCAGCGGCGGCGGCGCAGCAAACCGGTTTATACTGTTTGCTAGGTATGCGGTATGCACGAAATATTTGGTAGCAAACCGTAGCTAATTGTACGAAAGTCGAAGTATAGATCTTCGGGCTTCAAATAGTTCAGGAAATCGACGAAATGCAAATCGGCGCGAACAAGAAACACTGCTCAGTCGGCGGTCACCAATTTAGGATGTATTGGGTGATGCTAAGACACCCAACTCCTAATTATAAATAATACGACTTCGTAAGTATTGACTATTGAGTCCATGTTTAATTCTCACAGCACAATATTATAACATATAATTGGTTAGCAAAGCGTAGTGTGATTTATATTGTGTAGAGCGTGAAGCGCGCGAAATCAATCTCCATCAATCCAAGAATGACAGATGTCATCTCGGCACGCACAGATTAAGTGCGCTTTTTCGTGATGCAAAATGTTGCCACAAGTATCTTTCCATTTGATAAGAGGTTTGGGTCTTGGGGATAGTCCGGTAATAACACTTAAGTCAAAATTTTTTACTAAATTGATGGGTTGAACACAGTTGACGTCAGATTTAAGTCGGGTTCTGTAATGCAAATCTTGAAAATTACTTATTTTAACAATAATATTACTTATTTAATATTTAATAACACCCCGTCGTTTTAGCTTTGGGGGTTAATAACACCCCCGTCGTTTTTGCGTCACGGGTTATAACATCCCGTCGTTTTTGCGTCGGGGGTTAAAAATAGGAAGTCACTGTTTACGATTACTATACATCCTCAGCCTCCTTTATTTTCGTATCTTCAAAAGGTACCCACTGACTAAAATGATTGACTAAAATGATTAACTAAAATGATTAACTAAAATGATTAACTAAAATGATTAACTAAAATGATTAACTAAAATGATTAACTAAAATGATTAACTAAAATGATTAACTAAAATGATTAACTACAATGATTACAAGACTACAATGATTAACTATAATACTTTACAATATCACAAAATAATACCGTTATTTTTGTGCATATGCAAAATTATTGCAAAAGGCCAACATCACGTGGTATTCCCAGGCGGTCACCCATCCAAGTACTAACCACGCCCGATGTTGCTTAACTTCGGTGATCAGACGAGAACCGGTGTATTCAACGTGGTATGGACGTTGGCAAATATAACGTTAAATTTATCGTTTGTATTCACCATTATGACGTCACCTCAAAATCAAAATATTCATAACCAACATTCATAGCGCGACGAGAAATAAGTGCCGCCTAGAAAAGATGACGTATTGTTGTCTAGAATTATAATAATTCTAAACATTTTTTACTATTACGCGATTATGCTTAATTCAATAAATAATTCTAAAATTCGTAAGACGGATCAGAGTTTCTTATATTTACAAAAATATTACATTCGAAATTCAAACATTTATGAGCGGCCAAGATGTGTACATTTACATATTTATTTTTAACCTAGTTATATATATACAGATGTGTGTATGTGCAAATACATTATGAAGTTATGTTTTCACTTCTGACGTGCAGTCCTACGACTAACTGTTTATTTTTCACTGGTCTAGGTAAATTTCTTTCATTCCGCATAAAATTAAACCTTTGGAATCTTCCTAACTTTATGATATAATTTATCTTTTGTAAGTTTATAAAATAATACCGTTATTTTTGGCTTATGCAAAATTATTGCAAAAGGCCTGTCATCACGTGGTATTCCCAGGCGGTCACCCATCCAAGTACTAACCACGCCCAATGTTGCTTAATTTCGGTGATCGGACGAGAACCGGTGTATTCAACGTGGTATGGACGTTGGCAATGTAACGTATGAATTTAAGATTCAATTACTTTGCGTTTGCGCTGGTCACTGGTGTAACACCAATGGCTGTGCTTTTTTTTTTGTGGGATAGGCGATCTAACTCACTTGATGGAGAGTGACGATGAAGACCAACATGGTACACGCCTATCCAAGAGAACCCTATTCACTCAGCACTTGAACTTTTTTTTAACTTCAAGTTGTTGCACCTATAAGTTAAAAACGTATTGGTTTGCAGGGTTGCTCCGCACACGTATTCAACAGTCATTGTACTGTAATCACAGGCACAAAGCAAATACTTTAGTTCCTTAAGCCCCAGCTCGTTCAACTATATACCGCTAGATGACACTAGTGGCGTAACTTTGTGACTTAGCAATAATGATATTTATTTTTCATATGTTTTTTAATGTAAACCATAAATCATAAAGTTACCTTGAGGGTTACTATCTAAGAGATCGACAGAGGTAGAGCAAATTATATATGTTTCAAACACTAATGAGCGTTTTACATACGAGTAGTACTGTACGGTTACATTAAATAAATATTGTTTTAGTCAAATTTCACTAGATGGCATTGAAGTACGAATTCTAAAATTAACTTTTGTGTGTATTGTTTCTAAACAACTCTGTTTTCGTCTATGCATAAAATCACTACTCGGGTACTATTTGTCTATTATTGACTTTGTTGATATTATTATTATACCAATCTAATAGACGTTGTGGTAAATAATAAACTACAGACGCTAAACATTAAAGTTTTTGTATCATACTATTACAACATAATAATATATTATGTAGGTATATATTTAGAGGAACATTCATTGTACGGTCTAGTTTATTATCAGGATGGCTTAATAAATGCATGCAACATGCTGCTTCGACCAGGTTGCACTGGCCCTGATCACAGTGAAACGTCAGGCAATTCAAAGGTATGTAATACCTGCTACGTGATCGCTTACATTATAACAAATATGCATTAGGAGTAGGTAATTATAAAAAAGAACTAATTAATAAAAATCTTTTTAACAAAAAATTAAACTGACGAAAAGAACTAAAAAGCAAAAAATAAATAACTACAAAATTTTTATAAACTTATTTTGAGTCGGTGCCAAATAATAAAATGATTAATTATACCTATGTACAGTTGGTTGTTTGGCGCCGACTCAAAATAAGTTTATAAAAAATTTTTTGATGATTTTTTTTCATCAGCTCAGCTACATGCTGTGATGATTTCTGAACCCAAATACCTGATAAAGTAATGAAAAGTAAACAGAAACACTATTCGTTCCTACAATTTTTGAAGGTTTCTCTCAATTTTATCAGGATCCCATCATCAGATCGTGGCTTCCTTGACATGGGACCACCCTTGAGGTATACCCTATCTAACAAAAAAAGAATAATCAAAATCGATTCATAAATAACGGAGAGAGGGCTGAACATATATAAAAAAATAAAAATAAACTATATATATACGGTCGAATTGAGAACCTCCTTTTTTTTCGTCGGTTAAAAATAGCCTTGCTCTTATAGCAACCTAATTTTTTTTTTTTAATTTGTTTTTTTTTATCGTGTCGAAACCCCCATAGGTGGGTCATCACCTCAGCGGGGTTGGCGGTGAAGTGGTATGTCGGAATCGAATCGACTAAAACGACACCGTGTTCCGACATAAGTGGATCTATTGCAAGAACCCCGGCCGACCTTGGCCGCCTGTTAAATAATAGGCAGCCACACCAAAACGTACGGGGGCCTCGCCCCCCTTCCATCAGAGGCGCGCGCGGAACACATCGCGCATAGCAACCATATATGAATCATAATGCCAACCCTAACACGTTTTGTTTAATTGCATACTATATTGTATAAAATATTAATCTTTGTATATATATTTCTGTGCGTGTGTATGTCACTGAAATCTTCCTAAACGGCCAGACCGATTTTAATGAATGTTTTTGTGTGTCTTCAGGTAGATTTGAGAATGGTTTAGATTTACAATTGCACCCGGTAGATGGCGCTGCGATAGGGTTCTAGGAATAATATTTTTTACGTTCCGGCAGGACAAAGTCTGTCGGGTCTGTGGTGTGATGAGGAAAGTTTAATCGAATACATTCTGTTTAAGATGTTTGTAGAATTTATGTCGTTAGGAATCCATTATGAATAAATATTTTGTAAGGACACATGCCAACGTCCATACCATGTTGAACACACCGGTTCTCGTCCGATCACCGAAGTTAAGCAACATCGGGCGTGGTTAGTACTTGGATGGGTGACCGCCTGGGAATACCACGTGATGTTGGCTCTTTTGTGCTAGTTATTCAGTCGCAGGGTCTCTTGATAAGATGTTCATTGAGTTCTTTACTGACTGTCTTTTATGTTAAGCATTAATTTAATAATTATGCATAATTATATCGGTCGAATAGAGAACCTCCTCCTTTTTCGTCGGTTAAAAATAATGAAATATTGTTCATCTAATCTAGCAATATAGCAATCCTTTAAACGAGCAATTCTTGTATGTATATTTAAATATTGTAATCTGAATCTAGGAAACGGCTCACACGATTTTGATGAAATTTTGTACACATACATTTTAAGTACAACTGTATAGTTGTATTTCCTGTAAAAACGTATTTAAAAAAAAACTGTCGATTTTACAAAAAGCTACAGAGCGAAGCTCGGTCTCAGGTACTCATTTATAAAACAAAATAAAGTTAACTGCCAAAAAGCATTTTTCCCGTACCGGGAATCGAACCCGAGCCTCCTGGGTGAAAGCCAGGTATCCTAGCCACTAGACCATACGGGAGTTAACAGAGGTCGCAGAATAAACAGTAGGTTTATACTTTGTTAAGAAATAGTGACAGTTGTGTGACATGAGTTCTTATTATCAATATTCAACCTTGCTTTATCACTACATATTATAAAACAAAGTCCTCCGCTGCCTCTGTCTGTCTGTCTGTCTTGCAACTGCTTATCGGTCGTATAGTTATTGAATGGTCCGTTGAGTAATCAGAAACCTAGTGACAGTTACCTAATCGAAGTTTATCTAATTCATATCTATAGTGAACCAATAGTTAACTGGATTAACTGAGAACCAGTGCCGGATCTAAGGGGGTCAAGCCGGGGCCCGTGCCCCGGGCGGCAGAGGGCGGGAAATACAAGTTTGGCAGATGAATATACTACTCAGCATTACCGCAACTTTACGATGACTGAAAGCGCAGTATAGTAAAATAATAAATAAATAAAAATTGTTCATTTCGGACAATTAAAGGATGTACTTTTAATTTTTAATTATAATTTTATAAGTAAGTAGGTGCAAGACGACTTACTCGACGTTTACGTCTGTAGTTAAAGTTTACATTATTTGAACTGACTTAGTTTACGTTAATTATGAGCTTTGCGTTAAAATCAAAAGAACTGCGGCTGTCGCTGTGTAGCTTATCGTCGGGTGGAAGGTGCGTCCAGGAATTCAGTATTCAGTGAAATGTAAAGCCATCAAAATTTTAATCATCAATTTTTTTATAATTGAACTATTATGAATATTCGCCAGAATTATATTTTATTACAAACTTTAAAAGTATTCAATGTTCTTAGTTCTGTGTTAGTGCTGCATCATCAATTCTGTCACAGCTTTATAGGTAAGTATTTTATCGGATCTTGTGCATTTTGTTACACCGCGTCAATTCATCGTCGCCTTGACAAATCACTCAGTCGCGGCGTCAATTCATGGTCGTGGCGCCAAATCACCCTTGCGTCGCCAAGTAACCGTCGCAGCGCCAGTTCTGGCCGCGGCTCTGAAACGCCGTCGCGGCGTCTAGTAACCGTCGCCTCGCTGTGTCAACGTCGCGGCGCCCAGTAAATGTCGTGGCGTCAATTCTTCGACAAATCTATAAGCATGATTTGCAGGATGCTTTTCCTAATATTTGTATTGCTCTGCGAATATACTGTACGCTTCCTACTACATTCGCATGCTGCGAGCGAAGTTTTAGAAACTAAAACTTATTAAAAAATTATCTACGATCGTCGATGAGCGAGGAACGTTTATAGGGTCTCGCAATATTGGCAGTAGAAAATCAAACTGCTTATTATTATAGATCAATTATGCCAAAGTCATAGATTTATTTGCAGAACAAAAGGCACGAAAAGTAAAATTGTGATTTTAATGTGCCATACAATAATTATTTTTAATCTAACGTTTTATTTCAGACCCAATCCTGTCCTATCTTTTTTGAAATTTTAGAAAAAATATGTATGCATGTATTTTTAAAAAACATGTAGGCAGGTAAGTAAGGGCGGCATTTTTCAGTTTTTGCCGCGCCTCGAAAAAAATTAAGACCCGGGGCTGCTGAGAACTTCAGAAACTGGGCATTAACCGACTTCATTCATCTTTTTTTTTATGTTTTCTAATGCTCTGTAGAAGGTTTTAACGGAACAAAAAATTGAGAAAACTTTGCAGTAACCGGTTCCTGTGGGACAAATTTGAATTTCCAACGAACGAAATTGCGGTCAACGAAGTCGTTCTATAAATTTTAAGTGTGATTTTTTTATTTCTACAGACATGGACGTTCTAGTACTAAGAGAATGGAGAGAAAGCTCATGTTCAGTAAACTCTTTTTTTATAGTATAGGGGACAAACGAGCAGACGGGTGCCACCTCAGGGTAAGTGACTACCGCCGCCCACGGACACCTACAACTCAAGAGTTACAAGTGCGTTGCTGGCCTTTGAGGTGGAAGTACGCTCTTTTCTTGAAGGTTTGAAAGTCGTGACCATCCGGAAATACCTTGTGTTTGCATCTAAGGCCTTAAAGATGTGATTTGACTTCTTTTTTGTGCTTATTATACTCGATTGGTAAACCTATTATCTACCTACTTATACCTATTTTGTCTTTAAACCTATAAATCTTCGCTTGTGCTTCTGTGGTTATGGTTGCTTGTTTTAATTGTTGCTTGTCTAATTGCTTCTCTAAATGAATCTAGTGCTTCTAGTTTTTTTTAATTCTGCCTTTAAATCTGTTGCTTAACTGAAGTAAGTCATCTTAACTGCAGCATTTCTTTCTATTCTACGTTTAAATCTATTAAATTGCTTCTGTTATGCGTCTGGTGACTAGTAAATCATTTGAGCTAGTCTCCATTCTATTCTACATTTAAATCTGTTGCTTCTGTAATGTAGATTACATTATATTTACCTGCATGTTTCTTTTTATTAGGATTATAGCCGCTGAAGAAGAAATGGTTCCAAACAACTACGCTCATGAAACTACAACTTCTTTTACATAAAATAAAAACATAGTCATCAACTTGCTTTCTACGTTGTCTTTATCATTTATTTATTTATATTAAACTTTTTTTAAATAAGTATCACTTTTTAATGCAGCTTCGTACAATATAAAATTAATTATGATAATGCATAGTTTTTAATATTTCATTGACAACAGGATCGTGTAGTATATAATAGTGTATGGTAACTCGAATTCTTTTTTACCTACTGAAGTTATTCAAAAGGAAGAAATGATTGATAAAATCGCATTCAATCAGAATGATAATAATATTTTGTTTGTTATCGGTAGAAAATTTAATTTCTATGCGTAAAGTATCAGCGGTGTCATGACGTCATCATGCTGCTTGAAGTTTGTATCAAAACATTCTCTTTCTAAATAGTAGAGAGTAAAGTGTAATTTTAGAAGTGTCCCCAAGGCCTCCGTGGCGCAATTGGCTAGCGCGTTCGGCTGTTAACCGAAAGGTTGGTGGTTCGAGCCCACCCGGGGGCGTTAGTTTTTGATCTTTTTTTACAGAATTACATTTTTCACTTTATATTTATTATTACTTTTTTTTCACTTACATTTTAATTTGTCATTGCCATTTTTTTATTCTGATAAAAAATGGCAAATAATCAAACGTCTTGATAGTGTCATAATGTATTTAAATGAAGTCTGAATGAATTGTATAATAATTTTGTTATTATAAATTTATCATAACTATCACTCAGACTGATAAATACTCAGATGTTAAATGGAAGTTCACTCTTCTATTTAACAACATGAAATATACATAAGCGCCATCTGTTACATACATAAAAAAATTGTTAACGGAAAGTTTTAGCTTTTTAGTTAACGGCATTAGAAATTCAACAAAAAATAATCATGAAAATCCAATTAGTAAGGCTAAGTTCCGTCATTTTTCTTTATAAAGCACACAATTTAATTTTATCACAACTGTTTCTTTTTGAGAAAAATATACATCAGCGCCATCTGTTACATAAATATCTTTAGTTGCGGCTGCATACAAACAGCTAGATGGCGTTGTCCTAAATTAAGTGCATCTTGCATGCGTAAGTAAAGCGTGAGATGATTTTCGTGTTAAAAAGAATGGGTATGGAGGCGTTTTGTTTTGTGGAATTATGTTATGCGTTATGGAGATATAACTAAATAAGTGCATAACTATATTACGTAATACATAAATTCTCCATACGTTGTTAATTCGCTCGGACGGACTGCCCTGCAATTTCTGCAACAGCCAGTTCAGCTGCAGTACAGGCATAATAGTACCAGTAATTCGTAAGCGACGAACGGATGAAGCGACGTAGGTAGCTCATGAGTGATAGCGAAGTATCGTGCTACCTCACCGGCGTGTGGCAGCATAGATAATACTTACACTAGTATCTGCTACGTGGCAGCCCACTCATCCACGCTGCTAGGTACCTGTAGCTTCATACCTACTTAGTGGAGTAAGCCTGGCCTGGTTCGAGTAACAATTATGTTCAAGTGACCTGCTTGAGATATTGCCTATGCTCCATAATCCATCTGTATAAACAATATTCCTCTCCTTCCATTGCCCTTCGTTCTTACCTCCCTTCCTTTTCAATATGCTCACAATTTTCTCATCTTTAACCCAAAGCGTCCCTTTAAAGGCACAAGGCTTTTGCCTCCTTTTACGATCGTAGGACTAAGTTACGGTCGGTTGGGACCAAATGCGTGTTTAATATGCCTCTATAGTTGTGAGTATATGTATTTGCTAATGGCGCCCCGCGCTAATAGAGAACCAATAATCCTGATCGATGATTAAATTGTAAAACTCATACTATGGGTACTGATCGTGGGTGATGTGTTTGCGTAAAAGAAAGCTTGGTAATTAAAAACGCAGGAAGCGCTAACAGTGATTTCTAATAAAACTGTCAGAGGGTACGGTGTTGTTGTACGTAGGTACCACATTTATTGAAATCCTGAGATGGACTACAAAATTGGCAACGTTCATTGTACTGATAACCATCCTTATAGCAAAATACTTACTAAAAGGTCACTGAAAAGCGCAAATAAAACCTAATCTTATCATCACACAATACATGTAGTCTGATATTTTAACGCAAGCGCTCTCAGAGCAGAACATTATATTTTATATTAAATACTTGACTGATATAATGATGACTTCAGAAGTTAGTTAATTGACTATAAATATTATTACACAAACACACGTCAATTTCTTATAAAAACAATCATTTCAATCAGTTATTCTCAGTTGAAATCATTTATCTCATGAAAATTTTATTCTTCATAATGAGTGTGCAAAGTGCAAAGTTTACGGCGACTCCAACTCCATCTAGTGGTGTGTTGTTGGACTACCTCTGTATCATAAAAACTGAAGCCCGTGGGATATATTTGAATTTTCATGCGAACGAAATCGCGGGCCACAGCTAGTTGTTTAATATTCTAATAATAAATAATTTGTAGTTTCGGCTAATATTTGTTAAATTTAGAATTATCGTAGCCAACGTCCATACCACGTTGAATCCACCGGTTCTCGTCCGATCACCGAAGTTAAGCAACATCGGGCGTGGTTAGTACTTGGATGGGTGACCGCCTGGGAATACCACGTGATGTTGGCTTTTTGAAACTTAGTTTTTTGAACTCAGTTATTACAATTTATAGATATCATATTGCGTTAAAGATTTAAACTGTTGCCATTAGAAAATGATAAATTATCAGTCTTAATAAATTTTTTGACAAATGTTCATATTTAATTGCTTTGTGCTGGCTAAACATCATTACTTACTCTACGTTTTCGTCTACACTATTTAAAAAACAACTAATTTTTCGGGTGCACTCCATTTTTTAAATATATTTGTTCCATACATAGTTTGAACGAGGCTTCGATACAATACATGTAGACTGATATTTTAACGCAAGCGCTCTCAGAGCGGAGCAATAATTACAACTGATATAGTGATGACCTCAGAACTTAGTTAATTATTTTTAAATATTATTATACAAGAACACGTGAATTTCGTATAAGAACAATAATTTCGTTGATTCTCTCATCGGGGATATAGCTCAGTGGTAGAGCATTCGACTGCAGATCGAGAGGTCCCCGGTTCAAACCCGGGTGTCCCCTAGTTATTTCTTTTGCCTGTTTGTTCCTCGTCTAACCACGTAACCAAATCACCAAATCTTGAGACGATAGCGTGATTGATAACGGATATAAATAAATTTATATTTATCGAGAGGTGTGTATAAATAGATTTGAACATATAATATGTAATAAAAAATAAATTCTTCATGTTCCCCAAACAACCCTTTCATTGCGCGGAAGGCGCGCTTTCAGGGAATATAATTATAATCAAGTCAGATAATTATAAACATTTTTGATCATTGCAAGGGCATTTGTATAAGTCAGAATCGGTAAAAAGTGGGGTAAAAACAGGGTAAAAAATAGACTAGCAATATATGGCAGCCCCCTGATAGTCTATTGTGTAGTTTAATTATACTGCATGTGTCTTAAGTAGAAATATTATTTTAAAAATCTTTTATCTGTAAAATATAAACGTGTAACTATACTGTACCTAGAGTTTCCTTAATAGTATTATGTTATCTGTGCTTAAGTACATATTACTTTTCAACCGAATTTTATGCTCATATTAAGCGACATCTGTCTGTAGGTTTATCACACCGGAGTGATGAAATTAAATTTTAAAAATCAACGTAGGTAATCCGGGGCGCAACAACCCTCAAAAAGTAGGGGTGTCCAAAATATTTTTTGGGACTAAAAAAAGGTCATTCAATCGGGACAACCCTCAAAAAGTAGGGGTGTCCGAAATATTTTTTTTAAGGAATAAAAAAAAGGCCATCAAGTTCGCAACAACCTCAAATTTTTTTATGAGGACTAAAAAAAAAGGTCATATTCTTTTTACGGTGAACAACATACGAAAACTAAGATTTTAAATTTATAGGAGCGCCACTTTGGGGTCTCGCACCACCTAAAGATGTAGCTAGGGATGCCACTGTGGACAAGTAAACAAACTAAAGATTTTAGTTTTAACGTTTTTAAGGACTTTTAAGGAACCCTGCTTCCCTTATTACAAGGTTTATATTAGCTTGACTTGCATCTATCTATCTATCAAGGTAACGGAATCTTTCGACGTATAGTCCCCAGTACGTCATCCAATTTGATAAATTAGTAATACATTATCTGAATTTTTGTCAGTAGCTTCATTTTAAAGACTCTAGCAAGCTTTCCTATTACGACAATTGTCGAAAGTGCTGTTGTTTGGCGATAGCACGCGTAAAGTGTGTCGAATTCGTGATTACCTACTTCTTTTTTAACCGACTTCAAAAAAGGAGGAGGTTCTCAATTCGACTGTATGTTTTTTTTTTATGTTTGTTCCCTCAGAACATTTTACACTGGGTGAACCGATTTTGATGATTCTTTTTTTTTTTTTTTGAAAGCTTGTGCTTCCCGTGTGGTCCCATTTCAATTTGGTCCAGTTCTGACAATGGCATTCATGAGAAAACCATATATAAGTCTTTTATGGAATAGGTTTTTTTGTTGAAGTCGGATTTTTTTTAAAAGAATTATTAACAAATACGTATTCCATTTTAACAAATTAGACGCATAATTTACTAATAAGTTCGAAAACGTTTGTGTCCGACAAAAACTCTGCCTCAAATATGTCGGATACACGATGTTTTATTTTGCGACAAACACAGTTCATTTTTGCACTATTAATTCCTAATTCCTTCAGCGATGATATTGTCCGACAAATTTTCTATAGTAGTTTTTACCAACTTACAGATGTCCGATTAACTTGAAAATTTGCACACGTATCAAGAACCGATGACAATAAAAAAAATATAGTTTAAAAAACGAATAAATAGTAAACCGAACATATAGTCCAAGATCCCAGGGCCGCCAGATCACGTATTTTCTGACGAACGAAATATGGACGATTGGATAGTGTCAGTATAAATATGAAACTAAATCGTGTTTCAAATAAGATTGTATATTTCGAACTATATTGTGTAGCAGTCGTGGCCGAGTGGTTAAGGCGTCTGACTCGAAATCAGATTCCCTCTGGGAGCGTAGGTTCGAATCCTACCGGCTGCGGATCTTTTTGCCTTAATAGTTGAAAATAGCATGCGTGTCTTCGTGAATTAGCACATGAAAGCGTTATGTTATGTAGCCTACATAATTAGGGTGTTTATCTAAGATGAAAAAAACTCACGAAGACTGGACCGATTTAAAAAATTCTTTAACAGTGCTATAAATATATTAGGGATCACTACCAAAAATCTAAGAATGTAAAAATACCATACAATCCAAAACTATACTTAATTCCTTACAAAATAATGTACGCAAAAAATATTAATTCCGTTTTCAATACCATAATTATATCAATAAACTTATGTGAAGCACAAACTAAAATCATAGTTACCAATTTACCATAGCGGCGCTACTTGTCATGTTGTACTACTCCGCTAGATGTCGCTGTTCTATGTTGTTCTATGATGTTCGCTGTTGTATGTATGTATGACTGAGACAATGAAGAGATAGATTCAGCCTTCTCTAATTTTATGTGCAATAATTTATCTCGAGACTGTTCTTCGTAATGATAAAGCCAAAAAATTTCGGACACGTCCAACTCCGTCGTGCGGTGTGCTATTTTGGGTTACCTCAGGTATTATAAAAATTAGATAATGCTACTTTTTATTCCGGAAAAGTGTACAGTTCTCGTGGGATAGATTTAATTTGAATTTCCACGCGAACGAAGTTGCGGGCAACAGCTAGTAATAAATAGTCCTAATAGTAAACAATTTTTAGTGTCGGCTAATATTTCTTAAATTCAGCAACTTGATTGCCAACGTCCATACCATGTTGAACACACCGGTTCTCGTCCGATCACCGAAGTTAAGCAACATCGGGCGTGGTTAGTACTTGGATGGGTGACCGCCTGGGAATACCACGTGATGTTGGCTTTTTGAAACTTAGTTTTTTGAACACAGTTGTGAAAACCAATATTCAATTGAGAATATTGTGTGCTGGCCAAATTATAGTGATAATTTTTTAGTTCAAATTTTATTGCTTCGTGCTGGCTAATAAATACGTACTTTATTATGAGATCGCCTTATGTCCATATTAGTTCCATACACAGTTCGAACGAGGCTTCAATTCAATGACCTCACTGTTTTTTATGGAACATGATATTAACATGAAAATAATATATGTTGTTATTTAAAATATATATAGGTATGTAATCAGTATGATGCAAAAAGGATAGAAAGAAAAAAAAAAAAAATTTTGACTACACCGATCCGTTTCATTTCACTTTAGCAAACATCTTAAAAAAAAATTAACGAGTGTAAAATGTCCAAATCAAAATAAGTATCTTACTTATACCACTATTATGTATTTTTTTTTATTAATAACTTTATGCACATTTGGTAAATTGGCGGACTTAATGCCTAAGGCATTCTCTACTAGTCAACCATTGAGTGATGCAGAGAAAAGAAGATTGTATCTGTACTTATACAATAAAATTGATGTTATATTTTATTTACAATTCACAGATTTATAATTTTTATCATGAGACTTACGAAGTAACTATTATCTTATCTGTTTTGAGACTAAAAAAGCTTTGAGATTTTTTTTTTTTGGCTTTTTCGGTGAGAGGGACTAAGTAGTATGTAGCTAAGCACTGTGTATTATGCATCTAAGTTACTTATGTTTATAACTGTAATTATGATTTTAAGCTTAGTGATGTATCCTCGTCGAATTTTAATCGATATCGAATCGATATTGGCGTAAAAACCTATTAGTTAATTGCATATTCATATAATATTTTCAAACCTTTCCACTTGACTTCTAGACGTCAAAACGTGATAACGGAGAAATATAATTATGTTTTATTTAATAAAGAAAATACAAAAGAAAATGTAGATTAGGAAAAAATGTTGCCTGTTAAATAAAAGGCATAAGCACAGAATACATAATAGTACCAGTAGAGGCATAAGGTACGTGGTACATGTCACGTTTTCACTTTTACCGACTAATGCCGCGTTCCAATAAACAAGAAACGATTCGTTTTGCTTACGGACGGTAAAATTTTCATTGAAAATTCAACGAAATTTTACCGTCCGTAAGCAAAACGGATCGTTTCTTGTTTATTGGAACGCGGCATTAATGGATACCCCGAATCAGGGGCGTAGCTACGGCCGTATCAGCCGTATCAATGATACGGGGCCCCCGGGGTACAGAGGCCTCTAACGTGTGTAAGCAAAAATGACTAAAATGTTATCCACAATGCCACTTAATCTCGTGCTTCCCAAAAAAAAAAAAAAGAAAACACTGTCATACGTGCCTATAGAGTTTTCACTTCAGAAATGAAAAAAGTCCAAAAAGCAATCTCTTTTATTACCTGATTGAAAGTTGGCAACATCCTACATCTGTTATTGCGGGATTGCCCCGTTTAAAGCATTTTTGTTTCTTGTGTGAGAAATCTTTACCCTTCATTTGGGCCCCCGAACTAATTTTGATACAGGGCCCCTCCAAGGCACGCTACGCCACTGCCCCGAATACATATTCGGGGTATCCATTTTAATCGGTAAATACTGTGTTGCATGTCATAAAGGTTGAGTTAGTAGTGATTAGTTGGTGAATAGAAGTGATTGTTCGTATTTAACTGATTACATTTTACCGAGACTCAGACTTTCAAGTAGTACCACTTGTTAATCGACAGAACTACAAAAGGTTTATAAACAAACACTATAAATAAAAATCTTTTTAACAAATAATTAAAACGGCGAAATAACTAAAAAGCAATAAATAAATAAACCTCTTAAGTCTTGAGCTTATTTACATAAACTATCAAATTTTATATAAACTTATTTTGAGTCGGCGCCACTATAATTAACTACTACTACAAATTACAACATTTAACTTTTGTGTAATGGATTACAAAAAATATTAGAAAATAAATCTAAATAATTACGGAATAGGATTTTTTTCCGTGTAAACCAAAACATTTTGAAAACAAAGTTTACAGAATTTATTAATAATGAATTAAAGTTTTTGTAATTATTATTAAAAAAGTAAAAAAATGGCAAACTTAAAAAAATGGCAATACAAAAGACAAAAAATAGTGGCATAACAAAAAGATATGTGGCCCATGAGGGGATCGAACCCGCGACCTTCGCGTTATTAGCACGACGCTCTAACCAACTGAGCTAATGGGCCATTGAAACAGGTGAAGAAATAGTACATCGTAACTCTCACAATTTATCTGTTAATGTTACATGTGCATCATATTATTAAACTATACTTCTGATCTCTACAGGGGCAGACGTCCCCTTTTCTTAGAGTTCCTTGCATGTTCTTCACCAAAGGAGCTACGAATTGGCGACTAGTTTTTCGACTGACGTGGTAATTAGTTTAATTTAAGGAGGAGCACGGCTAAGTAGAGCAGTAAAAATAAATACCTGTGATACTGTGTCACCGAGGATCTCTTCGATGATTTGGACATTGAGAGGAAGCGAACGGCATTAAGTAAGGGCTGTATGATACAATATGTTAGCTCGCAGATTTTTAAGGTGTTCAAGCTTTTTACACCTGCCGCTTCTGGGCATACGCAGAGATCTTTCAGTGCCCTTCGAGTCCTCTACAATAATGGAATGTTTGCTGGGGCCAGCATGGATTACTTCAAAGCGATAAACGGGAAATGAGTAGCCTCCTATTAAGGAGGCTACTCATTTCCCGTCAACACATTAGTGTTGAATACGGGACAGCACTAATGGCCTCCTGAATAACATTTCAGAAAAGTAGATTGTCCAATGGTGAGACATTGGAATACAATCAATCTGGGAAAGTGCAGTTTTAATAATAAAATAATAATAAATTTAATTAAAAAGCTAGGGAAAAATCTTGAAATAAAGGTCTTACTATTTTTATTGTTAAGTAAATGATTATTATATTAATGAAATACAAAGTAGCTCACATGTGTGGATTAAATAGAATTTTCATTTAAAAAAATGTAATAATAAAAATACATAAAACATCAAAAAGCCAACATCACGTGGTATTCCCAGGCGGTCACCCATCCAAGTACTAACCACGCCCGATGTTGCTTAACTTCGGTGATCGGACGAGAACCGGTGTGTTCAACATGGTATGGACGTTGGCGATGTACATTACGAAATACATGTAATTTTTAAAAGAGATATTAGAAAACTGCTTATAACGTTACACATCGATACTTTTAAACTTACTACTGCTGCTATTTATAACAATTATAATCTTGGAACGTTCAAGAGTAGAGTAAATGGGTTTCTCTTGGATAGGCGTGCACCATCTTCGTCTCTATCATCACTCTCCATCGGGTGAGTTGGAAGACCAACGCCTATACCATTACACAATAAAAAAAACACTGTTTTATTAGCTTTACTTGTATTTAACAAACAAACTAACTATGTAAACAAAACAAAGGACATTGCCCATTTCAGTATGAAAATCAGTTTCACACTTTTTCATGCTGTGTCAAATATGTATAAACTGCATTATTAAGCCTGCACTGAGTATTATCTGAAATATAAACGTATATTGTAACATAACTTGGGATTATTGAGAAATTAAATGCCAATATTAGGTTAGAAATAACAACGATAACAACAAAGAGAAAATATTGTGACACTGACGTTAAAGTTTTTTTTTAATAATGTTTGTGGCATCATGTTTTTGACAGGGATACCATGTATAAATTAAGGCAAAACTAACATTGAAGTATACATTCACTACATAAACTACGACTACATACACGAAATAATAAGATTACTAAACTGCAATATATTTTAATGTGGCATTACGAATTATTATCACGTATATTATTATTTAACCATTTTATTTTAAAACCGTGTTTATTTGAATTCAATCTTTAATGGTTTATTTTATATAATGGCAACATTTCACTTAAAATGGAAACGGTCATTGATTCAAGTTTTAGTCCTTGTAAGATTTAATTTCAAACCCCAAGTTCTATAGAAGAGATTTAGGGTCGAAAAGTCACATTAAAATCAATATTTTTTTTTTACATTTGAAATAATGACACAAACGTCTAAAAGTGAAACCATGAATGGGCATCCTCCTTTTAGAAGTAAATTTTAAACTACTTGTAATTGTCACATCGAAATGAAACTTTGTATGTATTTATAGTTTAGATCACAATACTATAATTTGGCATCTTGGAGCTGATCTGATGGAGCCAGGAGGAGGATAGTGGAACTCTTCAGTGGCTACTAGTAAACCTCTTGAATTTGTGCTGATATGATTCGTACTTATGAGTCACAGTTTAAGTTTGGTTTGGTTTGATGAAGCCAGGAGGTGAATGGTGAAACTGTTTTTGACTTTTTGAATTCGCTTCTCTATTAGTCGTGTGTTTTTTAGTTTTATTAAACTATAATTGTCATATAGGGTACATATGACAATAGACCACTTGCTATGGAGTCTCAACGCTATTTCATCAATACGAAATTCATTAACAATTCAAATCTAACACAAAATTTGAATACAAATATGTATGTTCTTCTCGGTTAATTTGTGGAAATCAAAAACGAAGTTATTGTTGGTTTTATTGTGATTTTCTTTATAAGGCTTGGAGTTCTATCATGACCATTAGTTATTGTTGCGGCGTCTCATATTGGTAAAGCTGAATATTTACAAGTTATTTTATCGTTATTATCATTTAGAATTATGTCAAATTGGTCATTTATCAATCTCCTATTTTATTTTTAACTTTTATAACCGTTATTCATTGTGCATGTGGTGTTAGCCTATAAGTGATTATTGCACTCTTACATGTTGAGTCGTTAAGTTATTAATCTGTAATGCTTAGTGTAATAATCGTTGGCTGACCAAATATAATAAATAAATAAATATTAATATGTAGGTACTTTAGTTAAGTACCTACTAAATGCACCTATTTAGTAGGTACGATAGCAGTGCAGGTTATCACTGTTGGTATCATTCTGTTAAGGCCCGTATTATATATTATTATTTACACTTTTAATAAAGCGATTTTGACTTGACTTTTGACTATTTAGACTTTGTAAGTCAAACATCAAAACTTTCAAAGTCAATATTAGATATAATTAGGTATTTACGGGAATTAACGCGATCACGAAAAGGTATTGCACACCCGTAAATACATAATTATACCATGAAACCCGAAAGTTTAAAAAAAAAAGAACAAAAAGGTCAATATTATATTTTAATTAAAGTCAAGGTCTGTCCATACTATCCTGCAATATAATAATAGTGTAATCTATATGGTTACACATGAAGAAATTGCTAAAAAGTAGGTCCTAGAGCCCCGCCTTGTGGGACCTCATGTGGATCGTTCTCTCAATTTTCGCAAGCTTGTCGTTATGTCTTCTAGTTGAAGCTGTTGTGTCATACATTGCCAAATGCTTTTGAAAAGGTTCTAAAACCTAAAGTTAATATTTTTATTTTGGAAAGCAAAATTGTATCAATAAAATAATATTATTACAGAGAAAAAATACGACTACATAACAACGTTATTAAAAATTTACTGCTTGAATTGTTTGACGCTCGAATGTGAATTCATCATTTTGCTGCTCTTCACAAAAGAGGCAAAAGGCCAACATCACGTGGTATTCCCAGGCGGTCACCCATCCAAGTACTAACCACGCCCAATGTTGCTTAACTTCGGTGATCGGACGAGAACCGGTATATTCAACGTGGTATGGACGTTGGCGATGAGATATCTAAATTTAACAAATATTAGCCGAAACTACAAATTGTTTATTATTGGAATATTAAAAAACTAGCTGTTGCCCGCGACTTCATTAGTCCAATAGTACACCGCTAGATGGAGTTGGAGTCGCCGTAAACTTTGCACTTAATCATTATGAATAACTCTCACGAGATAAATGATTTCACATAAAATTAGAGAAGGCTGAATCTAGCTTTGGAAAGTATTAATGATCCAGAGCGGATTAATGACGGGCCTGTTGTTCTAATGGTTAGTCGTTAGTGATCCTGATTGCTGAACCAGATGTTGTAACCTGATAGTATAACTTGAACAGCAATAATTGTAAACACTTTCCGTACATGACATGACACAATAATAGTGTAATAAATTTACACATGTGTAAAAAGTAGGTCCTAGAGCCCCAGCTTGTGGGATCATGCTTATGTGGGTCGTTTTCTTGATTACAAAATTTCCACTTAAGCTTGCAGGGGTTTTAAGCCATTCGCAAGCTTGTCCTCATGTTTTCTAGTTGAACCAGAGGTAATCTAATAGCACACCGCACAATGGAGTTGAACGTCCCGTAAACTGAATCATTATGAAGAATTCTCCCGAGATAAATCATTTTACATAAAGAAGAGAAGGCTGAATCTAGCCTTGGAGAATATTAATGATCCTGAGCGGATTAATGATCCTTACTGTAGAATTCGGTTACTGGTCTTGGGTTCGATTCCCATCCAGGACAAATAATTGTGTGATAAGCAAGATCATTTTGGGTTAAATTTAGATTAGAATGATTTTTTTTTGGAGAAAGTTACTAGTAACGTGGGTTACTGGTATTCTTGTTAACCCCTACAGCTAAGCTTAACGCTTGTGTTAGGAGTGGGTTCACGCCGGTAGTGCACTGGGTGGGGTTCGAATAATTACAAGTAGGTTAAAATTTACTTCCAAGATTTGTTTATAAAACTAATAGCCGCTTACTAATATAACAAATAGAAAGTATCGACGTGTGACGTTATAAGCAGTTTTTAATATCTCTTAAAGTTATGCATATTTTCGTCACGTACATTGCCAACGTCCATACTATGTTGAATACACCGGTTCTCGTCTGATCACCGAAGTTAAGCAACATCGGGCGTGGTTTAGTACTTGGATGGGTGACCGCCTGGGAATACCACGTGATGTTGGCTTTTTGCCTATTCTGTAAAGAGCAGCAAAATAACGAATTCACGTTCTAGTGTAAGTAATATACAAACAATTCAAGCTGTAACTTTTAATTACGTTATGTAGTCATATTTTTTTCTCTGTAATAATATTATTTTATTGATATAATTTTGCTTTCTAGAATAATAATATTAACTTTAGGTTTGAGAACCTTTTCAGAAGCATTTGGCAATGTATGACACAACAGGTTTAACTAGAAAACATAACGACAAGCTTGCGAATGGTTTAAAACACCTGCAAACTTAAAAGTGGAAATTTTGGAATTAGGAGAACGATCCACATGAGGTCCCACAAGGCGGGGCTCTAGGACCTACTTTTTAGCAATGTCTCCATGTGTACATATATATAGATTACACTATTATTTTATTGCAGGATAGTATGGATAGACCTAGACTTTAATTAAAATATAATTTGGACGTTTTTTCTTTTTTTTTTTAAACTTTCGTGTTCCATAATTATGTATTTACGGGTGTGCAACACCTTTTCGTGATCGCGTTAATTTCCGTAAATAAATAATTATATCTAATATTGACTTTGAAAGTTTTGATGTTTGACTTACAAAGTCTAAATAGTCAAAAGGCAAGTCAAAATCTCTCAATTAAAAGTGTAAATAATAATTATATAATACGGGCCTTAACATGATACTTAACTAAAGTACCTATATATTACTATATATTTATTTTATTTATTTATTTTATTTGGTCAGCCAACGATTATTACACTAAGCATTACAGATTAATAACATAACGACTCAACATGTATGAGTGCAATAATCACTTATAGGCTAACACCACATGCACAATTAATAACGGTTATAAAAGTCAAAAATAAAATAGGAGATTGATAAATGACCAATTTGACATAATTCAAAATAATAATAACGATAAAATAACTTGTAAATATTAAGCTTTACCAATATGAGACGCCGCAACAGTAACTCATGGTCATTGCAGTACTCCAAGGCTTCAAGCCTTAATAGCAAAAGAAAATCACAATAAAACCAACAATAACTTCGTTTTTGATTTCCACAAATTAACCGAGAAGAACATACATATTTATATTCAAATTTTGTGTTAGATTTGAATTGTTAATGAATTTCGTATTGATGAAATAGCGTTGAGACCCCATAGCAAGTGGTCCATTGTCACATATACCCTGTATGATACTTAGTTTAATAAAACTAAAAAACACACGACTAATGGGGAAGCGAATTCAAAAAGTCAAAAACAGATTCACCATTCACCTTCTGGCTTCATCATCAGACCATTGTTACCAAACTCAAACTGTGGAACTCATCAATACGAATACGAATCATATCAGCACAAATTCAAGAGGTTTACTAGTAGCCACTGAAGAGTTCCACTATCCACCTCCTGGCTCCATCATGAGATCAGCTCCAAGATGCCAAATTATAGTATTGTCACCCAAACTACATATACATACTTTGGACTGGCCTGTTGGTCTATTCCCACCCAAGTCTGGGTGTTCTTTGTGTTCGTTGTTTGTATGTTTGTAAAGTCCCCCGCGACACAGGAGTAATTCCTAAGGCGGGAGTTGTCTTTTAAAAAAAAAAACATACAAAGTTTCATTCCGATGCGACAATTACAAGTAGCTTAAAATTTACTTCTATAATTTGTTTTGTTTACATAGTTAGTTAGTTATAAGTAGGGTTGCCAACCGTCCGGGTTTCCCCGAATTTGTCCTAGTTTACAGGACGTCCGGGGAGCGTCCGGATGGGGTTTTCAAAAAGTCTGTAACAGGGTAAAATTATAATTATTAGATGAATCGTTAACAAGCTATTTAAATTAATAAAAGAAAATATAAATGGAATCGGCGTTTTTTGAAGGTGTCCGGGGAAGAATCTCGATTTTACCCGTGTGTCCGGGATTTTTTAAGTTTTGGCAGGCCTAGTTATAAGTGAAGCTAATAAAACAGTGTTTTTTTTATTGTGTAATGGTATAGGCGTTGGTCTTCCAACTCACCCGATGGAGAGTGATGATAGAGACGAAGATGGTGCACGCCTATCCAAGAGAAACCCATTCACTCTACACTACGTCCCAAGATTGTAATTGTTATAATAGTAGCAGTAGTAAGTTTAAAAGTATCGATGTGTGACGTTATAAGCAGTTTTTTAATATCTCTTTTAAATATTATATGTATTTCGTATCTAACATCGCCAACGTCCAAACCATGTTGAACACACCGGTTCTCGTCCGATCACCGGAGTTAAGTAACATCGGGCGTGGTTTGTACTTGGATGGGTGACCGCCTGGAAATACCACGTGATGTTAGCTTTTTGATGTGTAGGTCTTTTTAGTATTCATTTTTTAAACTCTATTTCATTAATATGATAATCATTTACGTAAAAACAAAAATAGTAAGAATTATTTCAGAATTTTACCCATAGTTTGTTAGTCAATCTTATAATTACTTTATATTAGCTGCGCCCCGCGGTTTCACCCGCGTTAGTCCCGATCTCGTGGGAATATCGGGATAAAAAGTAGCCTATACGTTAATCCAGGTCTCCAGCTATCTACATACCAAGTTGTAGGATGTATGTATGGATATTTGTTACTCTTTCACGCCAAAACTACTGAACCAATTAACCGATTTTGATAATTTTTCGATTTTCATTTGGAAGCCAGTTTTCTTGCGGTGGTTCTTTTCAACACAGCATAAGGGCTCTTTTCCAAAATGATGTAAGGCATTTTGTAATCGTTAAAGGGATTTTCGAGTCGGTGTTTTAAATTTGTAGTTATTTGTAGTCAGTTTTTCGTGTGCCACATTTTTATCAGATCTATTCACCAAAATCACTTCAATTCGATCTCAAGTACTTACCAAATTGGAATTTTTTATTGCGCTCTTGGTTTTTTATTGAAACTATGCTGGTTTAAACCATTTTAATTGCTTCGTGCCGGCTATATATACTGATTTCGGTATAATCGTTTTTGTACACTTAATGATTATTATACATTATTAACAGGATACATAAAGCATCTAGTCTTAACTGACTCATTAACGCTTGGTCAAACCACTGTAAAGTTATTTGGCCTACGTTTCATTCATTCCAGAACTACGAGTCGCCAATAGATTTTTAATCATATTTTATAGTAAGTAGTATTAAATTGAAAGTGCAATGGGGAAAAAAAGGTGTGTCAGCTCTGACGCCCGACTGGAGTTTACAATTTACTGGAGGTTCTCTTTCTCTCTCCCCCCCCCCACCCCTCTCTCCCTTCTCTCTTTATCACACATATCTACTTATAAACGTCGATTCTTAAGGAGTAAACTCTAATAAAGCACAAAAAGCACAATAAAGCGTTAAAGCGTTACGCTGCCCTACGATCACTAAATTTTACTCTAAATATTTTTTTCATACCGGGCGCCGGAAAATTCATTCTTAAGGACCTCCTCCTTCTCCAAAAAGTTGTATGAAAATTCATATTTCTGAAAGGGAATGAAAATTTGTAATTTTCACAAATAAATTTAAAAGATGGATTACTTTTATAAGACTCTAGCAACAAATAAATAAAGTTCAGTATTGACCGCGCGTTGCGGCGCTACTACTAAATGAATATTTACGTGCATTATGTTGATCTAAACGACTTACATGCAACCTAATAAATATATTAACGACTACGGCGCGAAAGCGCTTTTTACAATAATTCTCATCTATTAATAGTTCTTGCAGTATGACCACACAATAGAATGTCATTAAGTAAGAGGTTTGAATGAAGGTACGAGGAAAGCAACGTCATTTCACTTTGCGCACAATTAACACACTGTCGAATGACAGTTACAGTTAAGACCTCAGATAAAATTTGGATACTACACCACTAATGCCGCATTCCAATAAACAAGAAACGATTCGTTTGCTTACGGACGGTAAAATTTCGTTGAATTTTCAATGAAAATTTTACCGTGTTGTACCGTACCGAGCAAGGACTATTTTCGGTTACAAGTAAAGATAAAATTAAGCATAACAAACAATATAAGTATATTTTGATTTAAGTCGCTTAAGTCACCGTTATTATTAAGTCAACTATGGGCATACATTGTGATCCTACTGATGATTAATTAATCAAAATTCTCGCGAGCAAAACTGCGGGCTACATGCAGTAATTTATAAAACAAATTAAACATTTTAAGCACAAAAAATAAAGTTTGGTTAACAAACTAACACTATTATCGAATTAAAGAGTTATTAGTACTAATATTAAGACACGAATTGCTGTTGAACTATAGAAGAACACATTGCCAACAATAGCTGAATGAATTTTAGTTAGTGTTGTTTAGGAATAACAGGCGACACTAAGGTGTAACCTCTAAAAATTAGTTATATAATAATAACATTATTTCAAGGTAAGTAACTACTTAATATACTATTACTATTACTTAATATAATAATCTACTTACTAAGTTACAAGTACAGTACAGTAAGTACATTGTATTTGAAATAGAACAAAAATGACACAAAACCAAGGTTCATGTCTTGTTCATATGTAAATTGAATGTCATTTTTGTTCTGAGTATATGTGAAAGTGAATGTACTATAAAAGTTTTAATCATCAGCAGGTCTAAAACAAGTCGACAACGTGAAACCTAGTTTTATATTTAGGGTACCTGTACCTGGTGCTTTACAATTAGCAATTTTCGAGTACGGTCATGTGTACGCTAGCTTGATCGTGACGCCAGCGTACACAGTGAAATTGGTGTTTATTTCCTAGACTAAAGAGGAAGAGTTTTTTTTATTTTTACACTAATTAGGCAGTATTTACACAGAGTTTAATGGCATAGTAACCAACTCGATATAGCTCTTGTGTACGCTAACATAACGGACACAAATTCTTAGAGTAAGTCCTACAAAAAAGAGAGAATAAATAAAAAAATGGAGACCAAAATACATAAAAGGCTTTCCTAAAAACTTAATTTTCGTTTAAAATTCTTAAAACGCCCACTATCTACATCCATAGATGGTTTGGTAGAAAGTAGGCATGGAAATTGCATTTCTGCAAAAGTTTATTAAAAATTTCAGGAACATGATCTGGCAGCCTCTGAATCTGACTGAGGCATGTCCAGTTGACACGAATGTCACATCATGTTCACCATTTGCATATGTCTACCTCAACTTGTTGGTCCAACTGTTTGGAGGTTCCAAGGACATTAGAATACAAGACAAGTTAAGAGAACAGCAAGAACATGACAGGATATTGAATAATCTGGACGGAGGGAAATTTCGGGTGGAGAACGATAGAGAAGAATATGATTTCATTGTGGTTGGCGCTGGATCGGCTGGGTGCGTAGTGGCTAATAGATTATCAGCGAATAGCAAATGGAAGGTATGTAGATTGAAGATAAAATAGTGGTTATAGTGGAAAAAATTTGACCTTAGACTTAGAAGCTTGATTTTTTACAGTTTCAAGGGACCGCTGGAATAAGTGTTTGATATTAATTTCAACTTGATGCGTCCACGGGTACCTGAGAAAAAGGGTCTTGACTAACAGGGAGACAAACAGACAGACGGACAACAAAATGGTCCTAAATGGGTACCTTTATTCTTCCTTTTGAGGATCGGAACCCTAAAAACCGTCAATCTTAAGCCTCGTACGGATTTTATGTATGACAAACCTGAGAACATTGGCAAGCTAGGTACCTGTAATAGGTATCCTGTCACCGCGGGTGTTGAAAGACTCCAATGTTTTTTCCCACATGGTCGTTTATCTACTTAGTTATTCCATTATCTAATTATTTACTTAAATAAATAGATTTAAATAAATTAATAAATTTAATACCTCGTGTTATAAAGCCTGGGAGTTATAAAAATAACTAATATTTTTTTATTATTACTTACACTTGCAATGCGAATAGATTGACTTACTGAATTCATTCGTCATACTCATGAACGGATGGAACTTGCGGTGACCGGTCGGCCTTACCTTTTAGCTGTATTTTCGAAAGTAAATGTTTACTCCCATCAGAAATGATTATTTAATTTAAAAAACCTTAGTTAATCTTAGCTTAGCTTGTTGTACCTAAATATTACTGTTTTGATAAACCCTTTTTATTGCCAGGTACAAGTAAGCTTTTGCATTGCATATTTACACCTATACATGTACTTAAAGTAAGAAGAAAGAAAGAAAAATGTTTTATTCAGAGACACCTAAGACACACAATAACTATAGTAAACTTACATCTAAATACAATAAACGGGCTTAAAACATGTGTACTTCACGTGCCCGACGAATAGGGTCTGGTTCAGCATTTGCCAGACATGTGCCTATCGCTGGCTTTCAACCAGACCCTTCATACCCCACGGATATCAATCAGCAAAAACGAAACAAATACAATATAAAACTTTTTTTTTATTATGTAAACACCAATTACTACCGTGTATTTACTTTACACATTGACAGAAAATCGGCAAGATGCACGTGAACACGAACGGTCCGTCTCCCACCGCACCACCAAAACGATACAATATAAGCATTATGATATGTAAAGACATATCATAATACTTTATGGCTCCGGCAGCGATATACACCACATTACACACATACACTCTCACATACCTTCATTTCTACACCTACACACACCCGTACCACCTCGACACCCGAGTCCTAGCCGAGCTTCTAGTATTATATTAAAGAGCTATTATATAAAATTTATTAGGTAACGCCGCAGATGAATTCTAAATGTGTTTACTTCGGTAAGTTTAATCGGGGGAGGTATATTGTTCCAAATTTTACTAGCTGTATAACGGAAACTGTCGCTGAATGCAGCTGTCTTTTGAGGAGGAACAGACAATTGTAGCGAGCACTGCCTGCTATCAGTCGCGTCGCGTCGCATCAAGTACGTAGTTTAATGTAAGAGCATTTTATAATAAAGAGCAAAAAGCCAACATCACGTGGTATTCCCAGGCGGTCACCCATCCAAGTTTTAACCACGCCGGATGTTACTTAACGTAGTCACTTACCATCAGGTGACCCGTCTGTTCGTTTGCCCGCTATAATATAAAAAAAAAAACTTTGGTGATCGGACGAGAACCGGTGTATTCAATATGGTATGGACGTTGGCCTTCTCAATTCTGAAATTACGAGTCTTATCTTACTGACCCATGAACAGAGCAATAAAAAGAAGAAGTTATCTAAGAGCACCTAAATATAAATTATATCAAAAAGCCAACCTAGTAAGTAAAAAGTAACAAGACTGGAAAAAATTTCAAAATTGTATTCAAAATTCTGTAAAACTCGTGTGTGATTTAGAATATTCCTACAAAAGCACGATGCAAAATTCTGCGCCTTCCAGGTGCTTCTTTTAGAAGCTGGCGGGGAACAACCAGACGTGACTCTTGTACCAGCTCTTTGGTCAGCTCTGCTCGGGTCCAATATTGACTGGCAGTATTCCACCGAGCCTGATGGCAAGAGTTGTCTTGCGTCTCCTGAAGGACGATGCGGCTGGCCAAGGTAATATCAGCAGTCTTTAGCTTATTTACTTTAGATATTTATTTCACCAAGTATTGAGTTGGCTCTAGTTCGTAGTCAAACCTGGCGTTGGCGATTGCTAGTGTAGACTGAATTAGAGCTACTTATATATTTTTAAAACTCTTTTAGAGCTTTTTTAAAGCAATTTGTTCGCAGACGGGAAAAACCGACTACACCCAAGATGTGTAGATGGTTTCGCCGTCTGCGAACTCATTGGAAGACAATGGATTCGATCTAATGCAGGCCCCCGTCCTACCAACAAGTTGCCTTAACCGCCATCGTACAGGAGTGGTGGCTCGTCAAAAAAGAAAAGCTCAATAATAGTTTTAAAAACATATAAGTTTAAAAATATGTTTTCTCTGAACTTCATACGAGGTTCCGCGCTGAATGTACCCGCAGCTATAGCCTATCGTACGGATTCTGTTATACCATACCCGATTGTCCACTGAAACATTATAGCCCCTTTCAACTGCCAGGGCCTGCCAGTCATAAATCAGCCAAACACATAGAACAAACTGCGCCTTCTTCTACTAATAAATAATTTCCAGGGGCAAAATGATGGGTGGATCGAGTTCCATCAATTCGATGCTCTATGTGAGAGGAAATAGGCTTGACTACGACGAGTGGGCGGCACTAGGGAACGAGGGATGGAGTTATAAAGACGTAAGAAGTGTTCAGTACTTGATTCCAAGTGTTAATTTTATAAAATTTACTACAGTTTTGCACTTAGATTTAGCTACTCCGTAAAACAGTGCTCAATATTAACACCAAGTAATGAACAAAGGGCAGACCACCAGCCTCTTAGTGGACCACTATCGAGAGACACCTGAGAGAGCAGAATACACCATCAATGACAACCCAGGACAGACCATCCTGGCGCAGATGCACAAGGAGGCCTGAACATTTTTTTAATTGTACACCACATTTTAGACAATAGTTAAACATAATAAGAAACAACTGATAATGGACGGTAAGTACAATGGGCGGTCTTAACGTTAAATGGGATGTCTTCCAGACAACCTTTCTATAGAAACAACACAGAAAAATAAACGGTAGTATTTGGAATGGGAACAATCAAACAAATATAGTTTATAAAGCGAATGATACTTACGAGTATATGAGATTTAAAAAACTAAAGCAAGTAATTATCACTTTTTATTATTACTCTGATGTCAACTGGACCTTTAATTTCTTACCATGTTTCAATATCATTTCGCTACAGTTACACACTTCTTTTAAAACTTCTCGCAACTCAATTTGTGGTAGGTCTACACCGTTTCATTAAAAGATTCATGAAAAGTAAATGATCTTGTAAATTTTCACAAAGATATAAACCTTGTCAGATGAATATGTTATTTGGTCTTGGTAGAATTACGTTACATTGTACTGTCAAATATCTGCTAACTGAAGAAAACAAAGCGTTCAAAATGCGAGGGTTACTCCCTCTTAAACATAAAACCAGCCGGAAACAAAGCTCTCCCTAATAAAATAGAAAAGAGCATTGCCGCTTCACTTACCCCTTGACTAGACTACTGCGATGACATTTTTTTACCAAGTACCTCTGGCCATTTCTGTTGGAAACTTGAAGTTTTGTTACTAAGTACTTTAAACACAACAGCTTTAGCTTAGATTTAAAAGATGGCATTTAAATCAATTGTTTTCTGATGTAGGTGCTGCCCTTGTTTAAAAAATCGGAGAAGAATCTGAATATCGAAGGTCTGAATCGTAAATACCACGGCGTTGACGGCGAACAACCTGTCTCCCGGTATCCTCATATTGATATTAACAATATCATGCTGGTTGATGCATACAACGAGAGAGGTCTACCACTAACTGATTACAATGGCGCTCGCCAACATGGTGTAATGCAAGCACAGACTATTTCACAGGATGGAGAGAGAAGGTCCACTAATTATGCTTTCATTCAACCGATTCGGTACAAAAGGAAAAACTTGATTGTTAAAGTCCAGTCGGAAGTAACAAAAATACTTATAGACGAAAGCAAAACTGCCTACGGAGTTACATATGTTAGGAATGGAAGAACTCGTACAGCGTTTGCCAAAAAGGAAGTTATTGTGAGCAGTGGTAGCATTAATTCTCCGAAGTTGTTAATGTTATCTGGTATAGGGACTAAAGAACATCTATCAAGCTTGAACATATCTATTAAACAAGATTTACGTGTTGGTGAAAATTTACAAGACCATGTTAGCTTTATTGGTCCCATAGTGGGGTTCTCCAATAAAACAGCAACAGTTATCACGCAGAGGGAACTTTTGGAAGAATTGCTTAACTATAGTAAGATGGAATTGAAACATGGACCACTAGCAGCTAATGGATTAGTTAACATCGGAGTATTTGTGAAAAGTGATCCTTACCTGCTGGCCCCAGATGTTCAAATATTGGTTCAATATGCACTATCCAAAGAACTGGTTAATGAACCAATCACTTCTCAGTCAACAAAGGTATTTCCTACAAGTTTTTATGACAGTGGATATGGAATAATTATAAACTTAACTCCTAAAAGTCGAGGGAAACTGTTGCTGAATTCTGAAAATCCTGAAGGTCGAGTATTAATTTATCCAAACTACTTTGGAGATCCAAGAGACATTATTCCCTTGGTTAAGGGTACAAAATATTTTTTATCACTAGAAAGTACAAAAGCTTTCAAAGATATGGGCGCATATTTAATAAAAAAACCTCTGCCAGCATGCAAGCGTCATCCATGGGGCAGTGATGCATATATCATATGTTTAATCCGAAATTATACTTTTTCAACTTTCCATCCCGTTGGCACTTGTAAAATGGGACCGAAATGGGACGTGAATGCGGTTGTAGACCCTAGACTACGAGTGTACGGTATCTCAGGCCTTAGAGTTATAGATGCTTCTATAATGCCCCTAATAGTTCGTGGTAATACGAATGCACCATCTATAATGATTGGTGAAAAAGGGGCAACCTTAATTTATGAAGACTGGGTTATTTTGAACAAGAAATAATTGCACTGTGTTATTTCCCTTAATAAGAATTTACTAAATTTAAAAAAAACCGCTTTAATTTCAAACTGGCTTCATCATCGTTACCATGCCAAGTGATTTTGTCGTTATGTAGTTTGCAGTTAGAATGTAACTTGCCTTTGTAAATAACAAGGACGTGGTCAGTTAATATTATTACTATTAAAAGTTATGGATATTTTTTTGAACATAAGCATAGAATTTCGTGTTAGTGAAATTAATAATAAATTTAGTTTAGTGAAACTACAAAACATCGTTGAATGGTGAACCTCACTTAACATCAAATTCTCTTTCGAAGCGCTAAGTTCTGCAGCATATATTGTAAGGAAAGTCCGCCAATTCACAAACTACTGAGCTCTCGACTACTCGACATACTGCGCGACTAGTATACTTTTGTTATTTCCACGGTGTCATGTCTTACGGTATTTTATTATGGGGGCGTGCTGCAAATATAGAATCGATATTCATTCTGCAAAAAAGAGCTATCAGAGCCATTTATAATCTACGTAGTCGCCAATCCCTTAAGAATCTATTTAAGGAAATTAATATTCTGACGGTGCCTTGTCAATATATTTATGTTAGAAAAAATCTGGATCTCTTTACAAAACGGCGTGAAAGACATAATTATGTTACTAGAGATGGACATAAATTAGTTCAACCAAAATTTAGGCTTGCAAAAGTTCAAACATCTTTTATCCGGTACTGTGTTAAATTCTATAATAAAATACCTGATAATATTCTTCAACTAAATGAGAACAAATTTAAAACTTGTATAAAACGCACGCTATGTAAACGAGTATATTATAAACTAGATCATTATTTAGATGATAAAAATGCTTGGCAAAATGTCGGTCCTGCTCCACAGTCACACTGTCAATGAGCAGGTACTGGTCTTGTTTTTTATCTGATTAATTGATATGTTGATTATTATTATTGACATTGTTAATTTTATAGAATATTGATATTATTTAAACACTGTTGACGTTATAGTTATGATAGGTTCTTTTTTTGTTAATTGGATAAATTTTATTTGTACATGTGAGAACTGTGTAGTCACTTAAGTATATTAAGTTAATTTTCTATGTTGCCTAGCAGCTCTGTGATTTTCTTTCCATTTTAGAACAATATTATGTTACATTGTCCTCACATTAAATTGCACTTATAAGCAATATAACAAGTTGTAAAAAAACATGTTGAAAAAGAGTGTCCTTGGAGTTTCTTACCTGTTCTTCTCCATAGGATCTAAGTATTGGAACAGGCAACTAGCTTGACTACCGATTTATACTGACTGACTCAAACTCCTGACAATTCAAAAATACCTACAATGGGTTTACTTGAAATAAATAATTTTGATTTTCATTTTGAATCGAATTAAATAGTAAAAACTTCCACTATCCACCTCCGCTTCATCTTCAGACCATTGTTACCAAGCCCAATCTATTGGACTTGTCAAAACGAATCATATGCGCCCAAACTCGGGGGATTTACTAGTAGCCACTGAAGAATTCCGTAATACCTGAGTCCATCATTAGATCAGCTCCAAGATGTCAAATTAAAGTATTGCCATCCAAACTACGTATACATACAAAATTTCATTTTATACGACAATTAGAAGTAGGTTAAGATGGACTTCCAAGATTGGTTTGTACATAGTTAGTTAATAAGTAAAGCAAGTAACTATTTATCTTAATATCTTGTGGAGTTAATAAAAGTGTGTTAATAAAATATTTGTTTTATTTTATTCTTACTATCCTTCAGAACTGTAAGCTCAGGGGCGGCCTTAGGCATTGCGAGGCCCCGGGCGATAGATCTTTGCGAGGCCCCGGGCGATAGATCTTTGTGAGGCCCTGGGCGATAGATCTTTGCGAGGCCCCGGGCGATAGATCTTTGCGAGGCCCTATTGTCCTTAGAGGAATTTATGTGAATTGAACCTATATTTAATGCTAAAACTTTTATGTCAATTTCCAGAATTCCCACGTAGTTTCAGATAGCAGTTTTGGCTTGAGCCAGCAAAGAGATTTTTCTCCGTGGGTGGTTGTGCGAGGGCGCGAGGCCCCTGCAAGAGTGAGGCCCCGGGCGGTTGCCCTGCTTGCCACCCCCTAAGGCCGCCACTGTGTAAGCTTCATCATCACATCCGGTTCTCCTTACGCCTGAACCTTGAAATACCTGTACGTGTCGACCTCACTTATAAATGTGTGTTTTAAATATTGCGTTATTACCTTACAGACAAATAACTTGTATAATGAGTGGGTTTATTTGATAGATTCTAACAATGCATTCCACTACGATCTATGTACTTGCACTGCCTACTGTAAAAGATTTTTCAGATTGTATTATGTCAGAAGTACGAAAGTCGGATTTTTCGTCGGCGAAACGTTTTAGTTTAATTTTCAAGAAAAAATATTTTGACATTTCAGAATAAAGACGGGATGTGACTATTTCAGTTGGGTACAGATTACTGAGTACCTAGACTTGGGTTTTGGTACGAAATTCGGAGGTTTGATCATTGCACTTAAAGTATGAGACGCTTAAGTTTATCAAGTTGTTCTTCAACATAGGTTGATTGATTGTTTAAGTAGGTATGAAAAAAAGGTTTCACAACATTTACATTATAACATGGTTGATCTTGACGCTAAACTCTAAATTGGTTTCCATTTTTTTTGTGGCAAAGAATGTGTAATCTCACACATCACAGATTTATAATTAGAGTTAACAGTACTATAAATAATACCTACTATTTTACTTTCGCAATCGTCAACGTCCATACCATGTTGAATACACCGGTTCTCGTTCGATCACCGAAGTTAAGCAACATCGGGCGTGGTTAGTACTTGGACGGGGGTGACCGCCTGGGAATACCACGTGATGTTGGCTTTTTATAGTTTTTATTTTATTTTTAAACTAGGTGCGCCGCGCGGTTTTAGTGGGAACATAAAAACTCAGACCAAACTCAGAACTTGATATTACCTCGGTTAGCCAGTATGGAGCTAATACTTCAGTATGGAGTCCCTAAAAGTTTATTTAAGTTGGAATTAGATAAAAATGCGTTTAAAAATCAAAGAACTATTAAAAGTCATTCTAATTATTTTTTCGAAAATCCTATAGGCTAAGGGTATATTGCTATAAATAAGTTAAAAGAAACTCATGCAGCATAAATACAATAGCAGATCTAAAAGTCAAACATTATGAGCATGGCAAAAGTTGAAGTTTTCGACTTGGCGCATTTTGAAAGGAAACATTCGACTTGTAGAAGTTTGGATTAATTCTATGTTTTAGTTAAAGAGGTAAAATAAAAAAAAAATGACTTACAGACTTTCTACTGTGTGTTTTAAAAACTTGAAATTTTCAGACGTTATATCTTTTTTTTTTTTTTTTTATTGGTATAGGGGGCAAACGAGCAGACGGGTCACTTGATGGTAAATGACTACCGCCGCCCATGGGCACCTCATGGGCGGGAGTAGTCATCAACTCGAGAGTCGCAAGTGCGTTGCCGCCCTTTAAGGTGGGAGCAGGAGAAGAGGGGGAGGGGGGGAAGAGGGGGGAGAGGGGAAGGACGGGAATAAGGGAGAGGGAAGGGTTAGGGCCTCCGGTAACCTCACTCACGCGGCGAAATGCAATGCAAGCATTGCTTCACGGCAGGTTTTCTGTGAAGCCGTGGTAACGAGCGGAGTCGAGCCGGCCCATACGTGGCGAAGCATGGCTCTCCCACATAAATTATCTCCATATAATTATGTATTTAAACGGGAAATAACGCGATCACGAAAAGGTATTACATACCTCTAAATTTCCTGACGTTTCGACCAGTCCACTCCAGACCAGGTTTGCTTACAGCAGAATAGGGACACTGTTTAGTATAGTATGTGACGGTACATGGCGAACCCAAAATATCAAAAATATCGAAAATGTGCGGGTGGATGAAGAAACTTCTACCTCACGAGCTCGACGACGGAGGGCGTGCACCGCTGAGCCAGTCAGCCTGTGACCACGGCCAGTGCAACCTGGTCGAAACGTGAGGCAATTCAGACGTATGTAATACCTTTTCGTGATCGCGTTAATTCCCGTTTAAATACATAATTATATCATGGAACGCGAAAGTTTAAAAGTTAGTTTTATCACTCAGTTTTTAACTCTTAATCAATTTTGCTTTGAGTCCACCTAATAATTCGGCCCGATACGAAAACCTTGAATTTTGGCCTATGCTTATTTTTATTATTATCTGTTAAGTATCTAAGTATAAATTATAACAATAGCTGTTACTATTTTGAGAGTCATTTCAATGTTAGGTTTAGGTAATAAATTCATTTTAGGCAATAATGAGATTACCACTACCAGTTCAAAAGTTGTATAATAAAATAGTATATAATTATAAGACCACCTATTAAATCATCTATGTACCAAAAATAGAATAGTGGTTCAAAAGCATTAAGAAAAAAAAAGCACAAAAAGCCAACATCACGTGGTATTCCCAGGCGGTCACCCATCCAAGTACTAACCACGCCCGATGTTGCTTAACTTCGGTGATCGGACGAGAACCGGTGTGTTCAACATGGTATGGACGTTGGCGATTATTAAGGTAAAATAGTATTTCTTATAGTACTGTTAACTCCATTTATAAATCTGTAATATGCTTGACAAATGAAATATGATCAGATCACACATTCTTTGTCACAAGAAAAAGAAAACCAATTTAGGGTTTAGCGTCAAGATCAAGCATGTTACAATGCAAATGTTCTGAATGGTGTAATATGAACTTGACGAGTTATTTGTAGCATAAGTTTTTTCATACCTACTAAACAATCAATCAACCTACCTTGAAGAACAACTTGATAAACTTAAGCGACTTAAACTTTAAGTGCAATGATCAAAGCTCCGAATTTCGTACCAAAACCCAAGTCTAGGTACTCAGTAATCTGTGCCCAACTGAAATAGTCACATCCCGTCTTTATTCTGAAATGTCAAAATATTTTTTTTTGATAATTAAACTAAAACGTTTCGCATTTATTTATCAAGCACACAAGAGATAATCCGACGTTCGTACTTCTGACATAATACAATCTGAAAAATCTTTTACAGTAGGCAGTGCAAGTACATAGATCGCAGTGGAATGCATTGTTAGAATCTATCAAATAAACCCACACCCACAGTCAGTTGGGCACAGATTACTGAGTATCTAGATACTCAGTAATCTGTGCCCAACTGACTACCGTTAAAGTGCTTATTACACTTGGCTGAATTCAGTTGTTTAAATTCAGTAGTTACTGAATTCAGAAGTTAGAAGCTTCTGATCACACTGTCCTAAATTCAGTTACTGAATCAGTTACCGACTATAGCGCGACGAAGTTAGACCTGTGGTGCGTGTACGAGGATGGCTTCTAGGGATGGCGATCTGAGATCGATTACCTAATCGAAGAATCGATTTTTTCATTTTAATATTAGCGCAGACATATAATATACTTCTAATTTACGTGGAAATGATCCATGCACCACAGATTGTTACTCAGCAATTCAAAACCTGTTAAATGTGATGAGGAAATTTAGCAGATTGTAGTAGTCTGATGTGCCGGCCACCGTACATTCTCATTAAACAATCAATAGTTAAATATGATGAATGTGAATTTAGCAGACATGTTAAAATTAAAAAATTAAGAACTCATTAAAAAAAAAGAAAAACAAAAATTTTGTTCATGAAATCGGCATTTTTTTGCTTAAAAAATATCAACATTTCATTTGTTTAGTAAAAATTTTAAGTTAACAAATGTCTGCTAAATTTAGACTCATTTAATATGTCTCATTTTTGGTTTTATAATATTTTAAATGCTTGATGAATGTACGAGGTTTTAAAGCCAAAGTATGATATTTTTAGTTGTTTTAGTTGTATAGGTACGAGGAACAAGTTCTAAGGTTGGCAACCCTGGTCAGAAACCATCCTGGCTTCTGAATTCAGGATGCTAACTTGCTAAATGCGATTACACTTGACTGAATTCAGTAGCGACTAAATTCAGACGACTGAATTCAGCCAAGTGTAATAAGCGCTTTAGCCTTCGCCGAAATAGTCACATCCCGTCTTTATTTTGAAATATCAAAATATGGGTTGTTCCATGTTCATCCTATGACATCTCATCCTATTTCTTGACTCATCCTAAAGTAGAATTCCTAACTGGTCCGATTACATTATTTTAATAAAGTTTCTTTATTCAACCGAAATGCGTTCCTTATTCTACCTGTGGCAAATATTACAGTAAAAAGTATGGATAGCAAAACTATCTTAAATATTTTATCACAATTTTATAAAACGAATAGTTATTTTCTTATTTGTATAAATAAAATATTTGCTTTACACGTACACTCATTTACTTGTAGCAGCCATAAAACGTGGAAGCGGTACAGCGAGTGTTTCGTTCTCTCTTCCTCTTATGAATCTTGCGAGAGTAGGCTCAGTGGTGTGCATTGTTGTTTTTTATAATAGCTATTATGCACATGAGTGAAAGAGATAGCAATACCAAAATTTTGCTTTTATCTAATAGCCTACCTTGTCTACACCCTCAAACCGGTTTTAATTGTTTCAACGATATTGCAAAAATGTGAAACATCTTAACATGACACTTATATCAGTTTATCTCTAACTGACGTGATAAGTGCATCTCGTGTTATTCAAAATGCATCACGACCATGATAGTGATTTACGTTATGTGCAATCGCAACGAGGGCGGCCAATGTTATTATATAACGGTTTTCAATTTATCTTCTATCCTTGATAATCTAACTTATAAAACATTACGCATTTATTTATCAAGCACACACGAAATAATGGAAATTATCGGAAAATCCGAATTTCGAACTTCGGAAACTCCAAGGTAGTGCTAGTACATAGCTCTCAATGGAATGCCTTGCTAGAATCTATGAATTAAACACACTCATTATCATTATACATGTTTTTTTTTAAAGACAACTCCCGCAATAGGAATGACTCCTGTGTCGCGGGGGACTATACAAACATACAAAGAACACCCAGACTCGGGTGGGAATCGAACCCGCGACCTTTGGCATAGCAGTCAAGGTCACTAACCACTAGGCCAACAGGTAGGTATTTGTGGGTAAAGTGCCGTTATACATAGAAACATAAAATACACATTCTAACGTAAAGTTTCTTTTTCAGTAAGAGATGCCTCAGTAAGAGATAGTAAAATAAAATTAGGTAGGCCTAATTTTAGATTACTGAAATCTATTTAAAAACCGATTCTGAATAACTAATTTTATTATAAATTGATTGCTTCATTTTGTATGAACGTTGATTGATACATCGTGGGTGTAAATCTACTAGAATACTCTGTCAAAAAGTTTATTTTTAGCAGTTGCTTGAGGACGTAAGGGCGCTTGTCCACCGTCGCCATCACTTCTACGAGAATGGAGATACTTCAAGCCACTTTGAGCCGAGTTAAAGATGACGTGACTGCGATCGTGCAACCGATCTTACAATTTATTTGTATTTTTCTCTTTTTAGTTCCTTTTTTCTTTTGTCAGTTTTTCCATTTTTGTTTAAAAGTTTTTATTTTATAATTACCGGGCTTCGAAACTGTAACCACCAGCAGAACTGCAATATTGTCAATTGGTCTTCCCGACCCTTCTCTCAATAAAAAAAAAAGAAACAAAACCACGAGCCTACTACTGCTCTAGCTAGTTCATACAGTTGATAGTGATGGGTGCACTGTCGCGGTATTAGACCTTAAATTAGTCAAGATTTAAGGTCTAATATCGAACAACAATCTTGTTATATGAAAGCTTATAAATAACCTTTTTAAAAAATCTAAATGATCAATTTTTAGCTGTCAGCGAGGTAATAGATCTATGAAGAATAGAAAATTCAAGTGACAGTAAATAGAATTATGACCTGCCGTTATCTTCCGTAAAAATTACCATGAAAATATATACTTATTTATGTTATCCGCTCCCAGACTCGGTTTAAGGCTATTGCCTTAACCGAGTTGCAAATGTGCAATGAACCGCAGAGTCACTACAAATAAAATATTTATACTTGAACTGAAGATGTGTATTTGCCAAGTCTCAGTGTTTTCAATTATGCTCACAATATTAAAACTATTCAAGAAATTTTAAAACACTACACCTAGTGGCGAAAAGCGGCACCCATTTAGAAAATAACCTAAGTGTGTAACGACGCTAGTGTCATCTCGTGAGGCTGAACAAACCACTGCAATAATGATAACGTATTTCGGTGCTCCTTATGTTAGTAGTATTTTGGATTTGTTAAAACGATTAACATTATTATTCTTGAAAGTTGCCAAATGTAACGGGACGTCAATCACATTAAATCGCAAAATCTCATACTACGAGTAGGTACTATATCTCTCAAACACTCTCTATTTTATCTACTGGGCAATAGATGGGGTTTGGTGACATACATTAGTGAAATGGTTTAAAGTGGCTAGGCTTATAGGGTACATTAATGGTTTGTAATTTGTGGTCGATAACCTTTATAATTTTTATACAAGTAAAATAATTCTTATCTCAGACATCTCGGCATATTACGTAATGACGTATGCCGAGATTGAATAGGTAGATGCATTTCATACATTTATAGTCTTTAATAAGAGGGATTCTACTAGCGTTACCCAACTTGCTACTTTTTTTTAATAGATATTTTTTTTATACCTTTCTACGGTATTATTCTCAATTGCCTTCATCGGAATAGTATTTCTTCTAAGTTTTTAATTACGATACCTGAATAGAACACCTTTTTTATACCATAGATGTTTGTAAAATTTACATAATTACTGGTCATGATCAGTATTTTCTTAGGCCATTCAATTCTTTATTTAAAAAAAATACAACAGCAATACAATACAATACTGTAATAGTGGCCGGCTGTCATTGGTCAGAAAAGAATTTATTAACTCGTTGGTATTTAGATTCAAATCAATTTAAAATGCTACTGATGGCCATGGTCGGCTGAAGATGATGTAAAATAAAAAATATTTTGGTAGTATAATATCATTTATTAATTCTATCCGTACTTTATTCACATTATAAAAATACAAATCCAACAATGTCTCCTCACGAAATCTTCTTTTTTTTTTACAAAATTCATACAAATTCCAAACAATTCAATTCACTGATTGTAATGATTTTGTATTTTTCCATAGACAATATACAATCTTATTATCATTTTGTTGGCATAAAGGCCCTTAGTCTACACCTATCTTAAAACATTAGGAATAGACAAAGCTTCCTACAATTTTACGAACTTTTAAAGAACAATTCACAATAGTAAAATCACAGGGTAAGATACAATACGATAAAATATCTCTGACGGACGCGATTGTAACTATAGACAATAGTTGGCGCTTACGCCAAAGCCACAACTAACACCGAGTTGGCAAAACAGACCTAAGTGGTCGCACAATTTTTTTTTCCAAATTTTTTGTTTTTCAAAGTTTTCACTTCTCGGGCAACTTGACAACTGGAATCTGAGAGCATCCCCAATTCATCTCGCAGTGTTCGATGAGGTCTCTCTCAGCTTCTGACAATGCTGATAAGTCAAATTCTTGACTATCGCTAAATGGGTCTGTGTATGGATAATGCACCAGGACACAGCTGTAGTCCATTGAAGACCCGCAGCAACCTAGTATCTTCCTTAATTTAGACTCTGAATCCACCTGGAGACAAAAAAAAACAAATTGTTATTAATGACTTTGAAAATTGTCACATTTGGATTAAGATAAAGGTTTCGATCAAATTTGAATTAAATTTTTTTATACAGATGATTTGGTGATCACTTTTCCGAAAAGCATTAAAGTTTTAATCGCTACAATAATAGAAAATACCAATGCCTATTATTCTCAGCGGAAACGACATATTAAATATGTTTGAATGCAAGTAATTATTTTTTTTAACTAGCCGCGCTTGCTATGAGGAAAAGTAGCGACAAATACATTTATTATTGCACAACATTGCAAAGTTGTATGAAAGTCTTGAATCAAAACAGGTTTTGAAGTGAAATATAATTGAAATGTACCTTAATGACATAGATGTCGTTTTCAACACAGAAGGCTTGGAGTAACACCTCCTGCATGTGAGTGGCACTGTCGCCAGGACGGGCCTCTGTAGTCAGGCAGAACAGGGCCCGATTACTGCTGTTTGACAAGTACTGAATGGCGGGGAGAAGGCCAGCAGTCAGGCGTTTCTCCACACAGGCCCTTCGAAGCACTGTCTTGATGGCAGAACTTATGACGCTGCAAAAAATGAAACAAAACTGTTAGTTAGCTCAACAACTATGCTAAAATGAATTAATTACAATACAAAAATTTATAATAAAATTACTTGAAAATCCAAAAAGATTTACTAGTATGCTATCGAGGCAGGTGACATATTTTTTATTTCTTTTTCAAATAAGGGAATAATAACTATGTTGCAAAAAAACTGTATTTGACGACTCATGGCATTTACTGTAAATATTTATTTATAACAAAAGCAAATTAAAGGAATCTATGAACTTTAATATCACAATTGAAAGAAATAAATTCAAATAAAGAATTTGAATTTTGAATTAGAATCAATGAACCACTCCAAAAATTAAAATTAAGTATTGCACAATATTTCATTAATTCATAGTTACCTTTTAGCTGCCATTCCACTGAAGGTTTCAGCTTTTACGGGAACAACTGATTCTTTGTACATTTTGTTATTCAGATTGATACTTTTAAACTCTAGAACACTAATTGTAGGCACTTTCACGGCTTTCTTTACCGGAATTGTTACAAACACTTCACACAAACAGTCTCGAATCCTCTGATGTAATCCAAATATGTAGGTTCACAAGCTGTTGAACTTAACCAACTTATGTCACAATGATTTCACAACTTTTGCGAGCTAAACTTGCGTGGTCTTGCTCTGAAAGATCTGGGCAGAATGTAGCGCTATGACGTCGTGACTTCTATTTATACCCTTACACGCGCATGCGCGTTGCTTTGTCAATGTGCGTGTAGCGCTTCGCCAGTGTTGAAGGGGATTCTCCGAATTTCGCTTGTGTTTTCTCTGTGTATGTAATTTTTGTGTGTAGTGTGTGTGTTTACACGAGTGTACTTACGAGGTAAGTAAATGTGTGCGTTGGACAGTACTCTTTGCAAACCGGCGGCGATCGGGTCGCAACGTGTTCGAGGAATGGCCAAGTTCGGTGGCCTACTCTGCCCCCCGGACTGTATGAAACTATGGCGCCACAGGGGGCGTAACTAATATTGAGAGATTCCACGATAAGTAAAGTTATCAACTGCGAGCTAGTTTGTGCGCGTTTTATCCGTTCCATTCGGAATTCCCGCTAGCTTGGGTTTTATTTGTTGGAGGAAACGGTGTGATTGCGTTAGTTACATATAATTGTGTTTAATTTGGGTTTGTATTCGCGGATACTGAATTTCATGGTTTTCTTGTACAACTTTAGAATCCGGCATTGGTTTCGTAATTATCACGCACAAGAAGGAATTTGCTGTATGGCCTAGTTATCTTATCGTGTAGGTCGTCGAGTGCAGTTATCATTTGGTGATCCTATTAACTCTAGACAATTTTCCCGTTATCTTTATTCAAATACGATAATGATGTACTTATGTATTTCATTTTGTTACTAAGAAACAGGACTAACCGGCTTCAGAGGCTGACTTCTATTCTACAATTTTCCAAAATTGTCGTATCTAGGATTAAATTTGCCGATCTAAAATAAAAAAAAAACCACAACGTTATATGACTACAGGAATGATTGTTTATGCCCCAAAACCAAATAGCGGTAACCAATCTACGTCAATGGTATTTAACAGAAGTTTTTTCCTTGAAAATGTTCTTTGGAGAACCAAGAAACAAAACAACATACATTATATCAGACTCATATCTTCGCAAAAATCTTTGACGATAAGCAGATCTATATTTGACGAAGTGTCTGTTATTCCGACACATCTTATCATGTCCAATTGTGCGCAGGAAACGAAAGTTGCCAAATGTAACGGGACGTCAATCACATTAAATCGCAAAATCTCATACTACGAGTAGGTACTATATCTCTCAAACACTCTCTATTTTATCTACTGGGCAATAGATGGGGTTTGGTGACATACATTAGTGAAATGGTTTAAAGTGGCTAGGCTTATAGGGTACATTAATGGTTTGTAATTTGTGGTCGATAACCTTTATAATTTTTATACAAGTAAAATAATTCTTATCTCAGACATCTCGGCATATTACGTAATGACGTATGCCGAGATTGAATAGGTAGATGCATTTCATACATTTATAGTCTTTAATAAGAGGGATTCTACTAGCGTTACCCAACTTGCTACTTTTTTTTAATAGATATTTTTTTTATACCTTTCTACGGTATTATTCTCAATTGCCTTCATCGGAATAGTATTTCTTCTAAGTTTTTAATTACGATACCTGAATAGAACACCTTTTTTATACCATAGATGTTTGTAAAATTTACATAATTACTGGTCATGATCAGTATTTTCTTAGGCCATTCAATTCTTTATTTAAAAAAAATACAACAGCAATACAATACAATACTGTAATAGTGGCCGGCTGTCATTGGTCAGAAAAGAATTTATTAACTCGTTGGTATTTAGATTCAAATCAATTTAAAATGCTACTGATGGCCATGGTCGGCTGAAGATGATGTAAAATAAAAAATATTTTGGTAGTATAATATCATTTATTAATTCTATCCGTACTTTATTCACATTATAAAAATACAAATCCAACAATGTCTCCTCACGAAATCTTCTTTTTTTTTTACAAAATTCATACAAATTCCAAACAATTCAATTCACTGATTGTAATGATTTTGTATTTTTCCATAGACAATATACAATCTTATTATCATTTTGTTGGCATAAAGGCCCTTAGTCTACACCTATCTTAAAACATTAGGAATAGACAAAGCTTCCTACAATTTTACGAACTTTTAAAGAACAATTCACAATAGTAAAATCACAGGGTAAGATACAATACGATAAAATATCTCTGACGGACGCGATTGTAACTATAGACAATAGTTGGCGCTTACGCCAAAGCCACAACTAACACCGAGTTGGCAAAACAGACCTAAGTGGTCGCACAATTTTTTTTTCCAAATTTTTTGTTTTTCAAAGTTTTCACTTCTCGGGCAACTTGACAACTGGAATCTGAGAGCATCCCCAATTCATCTCGCAGTGTTCGATGAGGTCTCTCTCAGCTTCTGACAATGCTGATAAGTCAAATTCTTGACTATCGCTAAATGGGTCTGTGTATGGATAATGCACCAGGACACAGCTGTAGTCCATTGAAGACCCGCAGCAACCTAGTATCTTCCTTAATTTAGACTCTGAATCCACCTGGAGACAAAAAAAAACAAATTGTTATTAATGACTTTGAAAATTGTCACATTTGGATTAAGATAAAGGTTTCGATCAAATTTGAATTAAATTTTTTTATACAGATGATTTGGTGATCACTTTTCCGAAAAGCATTAAAGTTTTAATCGCTACAATAATAGAAAATACCAATGCCTATTATTCTCAGCGGAAACGACATATTAAATATGTTTGAATGCAAGTAATTATTTTTTTTAACTAGCCGCGCTTGCTATGAGGAAAAGTAGCGACAAATACATTTATTATTGCACAACATTGCAAAGTTGTATGAAAGTCTTGAATCAAAACAGGTTTTGAAGTGAAATATAATTGAAATGTACCTTAATGACATAGATGTCGTTTTCAACACAGAAGGCTTGGAGTAACACCTCCTGCATGTGAGTGGCACTGTCGCCAGGACGGGCCTCTGTAGTCAGGCAGAACAGGGCCCGATTACTGCTGTTTGACAAGTACTGAATGGCGGGGAGAAGGCCAGCAGTCAGGCGTTTCTCCACACAGGCCCTTCGAAGCACTGTCTTGATGGCAGAACTTATGACGCTGCAAAAAATGAAACAAAACTGTTAGTTAGCTCAACAACTATGCTAAAATGAATTAATTACAATACAAAAATTTATAATAAAATTACTTGAAAATCCAAAAAGATTTACTAGTATGCTATCGAGGCAGGTGACATATTTTTTATTTCTTTTTCAAATAAGGGAATAATAACTATGTTGCAAAAAAACTGTATTTGACGACTCATGGCATTTACTGTAAATATTTATTTATAACAAAAGCAAATTAAAGGAATCTATGAACTTTAATATCACAATTGAAAGAAATAAATTCAAATAAAGAATTTGAATTTTGAATTAGAATCAATGAACCACTCCAAAAATTAAAATTAAGTATTGCACAATATTTCATTAATTCATAGTTACCTTTTAGCTGCCATTCCACTGAAGGTTTCAGCTTTTACGGGAACAACTGATTCTTTGTACATTTTGTTATTCAGATTGATACTTTTAAACTCTAGAACACTAATTGTAGGCACTTTCACGGCTTTCTTTACCGGAATTGTTACAAACACTTCACACAAACAGTCTCGAATCCTCTGATGTAATCCAAATATGTAGGTTCACAAGCTGTTGAACTTAACCAACTTATGTCACAATGATTTCACAACTTTTGCGAGCTAAACTTGCGTGGTCTTGCTCTGAAAGATCTGGGCAGAATGTAGCGCTATGACGTCGTGACTTCTATTTATACCCTTACACGCGCATGCGCGTTGCTTTGTCAATGTGCGTGTAGCGCTTCGCCAGTGTTGAAGGGGATTCTCCGAATTTCGCTTGTGTTTTCTCTGTGTATGTAATTTTTGTGTGTAGTGTGTGTGTTTACACGAGTGTACTTACGAGGTAAGTAAATGTGTGCGTTGGACAGTACTCTTTGCAAACCGGCGGCGATCGGGTCGCAACGTGTTCGAGGAATGGCCAAGTTCGGTGGCCTACTCTGCCCCCCGGACTGTATGAAACTATGGCGCCACAGGGGGCGTAACTAATATTGAGAGATTCCACGATAAGTAAAGTTATCAACTGCGAGCTAGTTTGTGCGCGTTTTATCCGTTCCATTCGGAATTCCCGCTAGCTTGGGTTTTATTTGTTGGAGGAAACGGTGTGATTGCGTTAGTTACATATAATTGTGTTTAATTTGGGTTTGTATTCGCGGATACTGAATTTCATGGTTTTCTTGTACAACTTTAGAATCCGGCATTGGTTTCGTAATTATCACGCACAAGAAGGAATTTGCTGTATGGCCTAGTTATCTTATCGTGTAGGTCGTCGAGTGCAGTTATCATTTGGTGATCCTATTAACTCTAGACAATTTTCCCGTTATCTTTATTCAAATACGATAATGATGTACTTATGTATTTCATTTTGTTACTAAGAAACAGGACTAACCGGCTTCAGAGGCTGACTTCTATTCTACAATTTTCCAAAATTGTCGTATCTAGGATTAAATTTGCCGATCTAAAATAAAAAAAAAACCACAACGTTATATGACTACAGGAATGATTGTTTATGCCCCAAAACCAAATAGCGGTAACCAATCTACGTCAATGGTATTTAACAGAAGTTTTTTCCTTGAAAATGTTCTTTGGAGAACCAAGAAACAAAACAACATACATTATATCAGACTCATATCTTCGCAAAAATCTTTGACGATAAGCAGATCTATATTTGACGAAGTGTCTGTTATTCCGACACATCTTATCATGTCCAATTGTGCGCAGGAAACGAAAGTCCTCAATTTCTTTATTCATGTCGCGCAGTTTGTAGCCTTCAAATCCTACCTAGTACCTACATACGTTCCAATTTTTTTATGTGCGCATATTTTTCTTTTGTTAATGTTCTTATTTCAAAATAACTTGTCACACTTTTCTCAATTGCCTATGATCGATGTTATGCAATAGTAATATAACATTTTATTCAATAACAATGTCTGTTTTATGAGTTATGGTTTTCACTGTTTGCGTAATTGAATCGTTATATACCTAAATAATATGTTTGCAATAAGTATATTTTTCATGTAACATCACTGTTAAGTCAAAACAGTCCAAGTTTGACGAGTAAGTAAGTAGGTATACGTATAAATAAATTCCATCAAAAGGCTTCTCATTATCGATTCACATGGACTTATTAATACTGTCAATAATATATTTAGATGATGCAACATAAATTAGGTACTTAAGTAGTTATTTACATTTTTTTTTTGTCGACCAGTAAATAATTTGTATGTAAACTTCTTTCATTTCTCTTTTATTTGAACTTGGAATTCAATAGAGCGAGAGAAAAGATATATATTTTTATCTTACAACAGTAGGGTGACGGAAAGAGATGCATGCATGGTGGGACTTGTTGCCGCGCTTTACGTTCAATGACCGGAGACGGGAAGTCCAGGAATCCAGCAAAGGTATCAACATTATACGGTTTCCTTTGTATTCCTTTTAACACTGAATACATGTCGCTTTTACTTTCATTTTGAAGGACATCGCACTTTGATGAAACAACAAACGATTCTCGTGTCGTTTTATGCGACGATAACTTTGATCAGAAGACAATGACCTACTAACCTTCTTGTAAACGTCGGTGAACTTTGAATGTGTGAGTCAGGCGCATGTAATTTAAATTATTTTTTTACAGAAAACGGCAACAAATTGTGTTAGAATCTTATAATTATTATTAGTTAAAGTCGCAAGAAATAACAATACAACCATTGCAAAATTCAATAACATGACATACCTACTTCACTAATCAAATATAAGCATATGTAACTAGCTGCCCCGCGCAACTGCGTCCGCATTTGTAAATTTTCCCCGTTTTTGAGACATTTTTCATTGATGCTCCGCTCCTATTCGTTGTAGCGTGATGTTACATAGCCTATAGCCTTCCTCGATAAATGGGCTATTCAACACTAAAATAATTTTTCAATTCGAACCAGTTGTTCAACCAAACACATAAACAAACTCTTCAACTTTATAATATTAGTACATATAGATAATATTGTGGGGACTGGACTTTGCGCGCCTTCTTGCAACCTTCGTGGATTGATGAATAAAACTTCTTGGATGCGCGAAAGTCTGGCTGGTGACTTCTTGCTCAAGATCTTAATTCGTATTTGAAATAATCTAGAGAATGGAACGATGAAAAAACAAGAGGACTCCAATCTGAGAAGCCTTAGAGCATGGTGGTCCGCGCTGTCACACGGAGCTTCAAGATATAATTTTAATATATCTTACGATTGTCAAGTTACTTGTTCCTTTTAAAAGTGAATGTAATATTTTAAAGGTTTCAGTAAAAACCTAAGTTGTTTCGCGTAATCTTTTTATTCCTACTTCTTTCTCCCTAGAAACAGATCCTTCTTTCCTGATACCGCTCAATCACTGAGCACATCACAATATATTGAGCGCTATTATGGTAACATCACACATTTCTAGTTAGCATGTAAAAAAGTCTAGTTTATTTTAGTTTTATTTTAAGATGATAGTTCTATTTATGGTGTTGAAAATGTTTATGGTAGAATTCGTATCTATAGTAGCGATACGAACCGTGAGCGATAAAGAAAAAAAAGAAAAAACCTTATTGTGGTAGACTATGAATCAATCAATTAATAATAAAGTTGCGTTAATAATAAAATCTACATTATGTGGTTGTGATTCAACATTTTATGTGATAACATTGTAAGTGTTCATTATAGTGGTAATTATTTTATATTTGAGAGTTCATTTTAAAAATATTTGAAAAAAGAAAAACGCAGGACAACATACGAAAATAACATCTGACATTCCATTTTTAAATTCAATTGAAACGTCATCGCGTCATCAAGATAGAATGCAGATAATATAATTTTATACTTAATTAGTCGTTCTCCGCAGTTTATGATCATTTCTCCGGTCCTAAGTGGTAGTGTGACGTAACACAACCTTCTTTAATGAATATACTCTATAAAATACAAAAATAATTGTTCAAATCCGACAGAAACTTCGAGAAATTAGCGCTTGTTAGACAAACAATCAACAAAAAACTCTTCGGCTTTATATATTTATATAGAAAATCTATAATACACCTTAAAATGTCGACTCTTGACCTACATAGATTGTTTTTTTATATTATCAAAAATTAAAACTATTCACAGTTGGACTTCATGATAAGTATAGGTTGACTGGTCAACCTTTGAGTACCTACTTACTTTAGTTAAATCGTTTCAAAATGATTACATCTACTTTTCTTATAGATAACTATCGATCCGGCTTCGCACGGTTGCAATGTAGATACTAATGTGGTGAACAATTATTATCATTTCATTGTATAAATTAACACAAACCAATATTAAACTATACGTACAAACCTTCCTCTTGAATCGTTCTATCTATTGGTGAAAACGGAATTAAAATGGGTTGCGTAGTTTAAAAGATCTAAGCGTACAGACGGCCGAAGCGACTTTGTTTTATACTATGTAGAGATTGTTTCTTTGAATAGCAGTGAGTTTGTATGTGTGCATAAAAACACCCTTTAGCAAAGTACCCTTAAGTACTGTGGACACAGCGCAGTTGGTACAAATAGTGATTATGTATCGATAACAGAAGCAGAGTAGTAATTCTATGAGAGTCGATTTAAACACGTATTAAGGCCGATTCACACGTATCAGTCACACACTGTCACTGAAAGCACTGTGCCGTCACTGACACTGACAGGTGTGGATGCGTTCATAGAGAATGTATGAAAGAATAATTATTACGGTTGCGGTACTGTGCCGGAACTGTGACTGCACTGTGCCGGAACTGTGACTTCACTGATATGTGTGGATGGCCCTTTATTAATTAAACTAATTCGTAAAATTGTTTTAAGCTAGTTGCGAGTATTATAATAAGGAAATAAGTCTGTGATCGGCATCAAAATAGTATACATTTCAGTCTAAATAACGAATTATTACTGAAAACAAACATTGAACAAATAGGCCGTGTTCTTGTTCATAACATTTATTGCGAAATTGATAACAAGTTATAAATAAACATCCACAAGAATTGGACTCTCCCATAACGAGCAATATGTTGTTTTTCAATCAATTATGTACTTGAAAGAAAACAAATATTATTTACGAAAAAACAAATCGTCTCGAAGTGATAAATAGGCACGTTCTTATTTTAAAAATATTTACCGAAATTTGACGCGCCATTTCCGAACGTATTTTTTTTTTTTGCAATCTTGGTTGCTTCTAGAACTGCGTAAGAAGTAAATTCGCCTAAGTTGTAAACAAAAGACATTGTTATTTGTTATCAACTTTTATATAATAAAATAAGAGACTACAAATCTGTAATGCTGTACCTAATTAATGTGGAAATGGACTATGTTAGATAATGAGAATAGAAAATAAATAATAGTCGATCAATATGCTATAACAGTAATGCATACAATACATAAATAATATGCATGTTAACAGATTTGTTAAAATACATAAAAGAACGTGAAAAACATGTCGATTTTTTTTTCAATTCCTTGGATCTAAAACTAAAAAACAAAATAACTGTATAGCCTCATTAATTGAGAATAAATTAAACTTGTTAGTATTGGCTATTATGTTTTCGGTTTTACAATTTTTTTTTTTATTGTAGTTGGCAAGCAATTTTTTTTTCTGCTTGTAACCTTTACCACTCATTCTGGCCTGTTGGTCTGGTGGTTAGTGGTCACTCAGTGCTAAGCCAGAGGTCGTGGGTTCGATTTCCACCCTAGACAAATAATTGTGTGATGAGCACGATCGTTTTGTTCTGGGTCTGGGAGTAATTTATCTATAATATTGTGGTGACTGGACTCCGAGCGCCCTCTTGCAACCTTCGTGGAGTGATGAATAAAACTTCTTGGACGCGCGGAAGTCTGGCTGGTGACTTCATGCTCAAGATCTTAATTCGTATTTGAAATAATCTAGAGAATGGAACGATGAAAAAACGAAAGGACTTCAATCTGAGAAGCCTTGGGGCATGGTGGTCCGTGCTGTCACACGGAGCTTCAAGATATATTTTTAAGATCATAATATGTTTAAGTTATTTGTTCCTTTTAAAAGTGAATGTAATATTTTAAAGGTTTCAGTAAAAACCTAAGTTGCTTCGCATAATCTTTTTATTCCTACTTCTCTCTCTCTAGAAAACAGATCCTTCTTTCTTGGTACCGCTCAACTCTCTGAGTTGTAGCAATATGTATGTATTTAGTAATATATAAGTATATTTATCAGCACTCTGGTTGCCATAGTACAGGCTCTGCCTAGTTTGGGATAAGACGGCCGTGTGTGAGGTGTCTCAAGTTATTATTTTATTATTACACTTCCTTAAAGTATTTACTATTTACAAACAGTCAGATTTATAAAATCTATACTAATATTATAAAGCTGAAGAGTTCGTTTGTTTGGTTGAACTCTCTAATCTCAGGAACTACTGGTTCGAATTAAAAAAATGTTTTAGTGTTGGATAGCCCATTTATCGAGGAAGGCTATAGGCTATATAACATCACACTACGACCAGGTGAAACTGCGTTTCGTACGTTTAGTATATTATAAAAACTACTTCTTGTATTTCGACAGTATTTAATGACCTCCCTTTATAATAAAAAAAACATTATTCACATGGCTTCATAATCAGATCATCGTTATAAAGCCCAATCTATTGGACATGTCAAAGCGAATTAAATGAGCCCAAACTCGAGGGATTTACTAATAGTCACTGAAGAGTTCCATTATCCACCTCCTGGCTCCATCATCAGATCAGCTTCAAGATGATAAATCATACATTGTCAAACAATCCAATGCCATCCAAACTATCCAATGCCATCCAAACAATCCAATGCATACCTACAAAGTTTCATTTCGATACGACAGTTATTAGAAGTAGGTTAAAATTTACTTCCAAAATGCTTGCTTGTTTACATAGTTATGCAAGTGAAGTTAAATAAAAGCGTATTACCTAAAGGGGAATATCAGGGATGGCAAAATGGCCTCCGGCGACTTGTCGATGAATCACGAGGAATTATCCTTAACTTTTCCTGTTTTCCATTTCATAAAGTAATAATATAATAATAATAATCCATTTATTTCAGAATATATCCATAACTCGTTAGCGTTAGTATACGATTGACCTTAAGGGCCCCTTCAGACTAGCGTTTGTCCAGCGTAGGCGTTCGATGAATGTATGAACAGCGCAGACGCGTCGACAACGCGACGCTCGCGTCGCGTTCTTGCGGCGTCTCTGCCAGGGCACATGAGTAAGTTGCGCGACTTACAGCGATTTATTTTCTTGTTTTCGCACTAATTTTCTTTTTAAAAGCAAAGCAATCAATAGAGTTTCCTCGTCGGAATCCATTTTGTTAACGATAATACCGAAACAACAACGAAATTGTATGACGTCTGCGCTGCAGCGTTCAATTTACTGCAGAGGGAACACCGCGACATCGCGAGCACGCGTTGTGTTGTAGCGGCGTCTGCGCTGCGCATACTTTCAGCGAACGCCTACGCTGGACAAACGCTAGTGTGAAGGGGCTCTTATAACTATGTTGTACATGTAATTGGCATACATAATTAATTATGGGACGGTCATGTCTGTCCGCAATGACACTCAGGAGACGGTTAACGCTACCACGTATTAGTCTAAGAGCTGGCTACCAAAATCAAAAATGGTAAGGTGCAGTGACAATTTTTGGCCAAAAACACTCCTTACTAGATGACAAACCCATAGCGCTCACAGCCAGAAGTCTCTCTCGGGGCTGGAAGCGTGGGCTGGCGGTCAAACAAGTAAATTTTTTTATCAAAATAAAGTCATTGAGTGCAGCGCTGAAATTTTGTATAGATATAGTTTTTAACTGTAGAAATCTTCGAACCCCATCCAGTACTCTACCGTCGTGAACGCACTCCTAACACTTTTTGCTTATCTGGAGGAGTTAACAAGAATACTAGTAATGTGTGACCCACGTTGCTAGTATTCTTTAAAAAAAATATAAAGTTATCGGAGGTTCCTTTAAAAATTGACTTTCGTTTTTCTTTATTCATAACATAACATTTTATATGTTTTTTTATCAATTCTTTTAAATCATTAGTACCACTGTCCTTCACGTATTACCCGTATAACCAAATAGCCAACATTCCTATAAACGATTAAAATTATTCCAACTTTCAGAAAAGCTGAGTCATAAATTCCTGTAAACAACCACCAGTCAATACAATATAATAGTTCAGTGGAATTTCTCGATGCATACCGATTACCGCGTTAGGGGTGGGACCTTGACATCGATACACAACGAATGAATAATCGATATCAAAGGTACGTTACAAACACAATGTTAAATGTCACTTACCGATATTTGACAGATTACACTTCAAGTGTCAGTTAACAGTGAAATGTACTATTATGTATTCTGTGGTGAAATTCAAAATATCGCAGATGCAGAGAGAATGTATGCATTTAACATTACAAACAAAACATGTAAACACAAATATTACTGGAAGAACTATAAGGTATTTCCCGTTCAATGCCCTGTTCTAGTCATACTACAAGAAACTAGAACCAAATAACATAACTTGTACGCTTGAGGCACGTCTGATAGCGTCTGGTTTCCTACAAAGGGTTCGTTTACTAGCGTTAAATTGTTTTTCTTCTCATTTGTAATTCAAATATAAAGAATTTTATTTAAATCATACATATGTAGCAACAGCTTGCCGGCAAAAATCGTAAAAATAATATGTAGGTACATTTCGACGTTGCGTTGAAAGGCGCATTCAAAATTTGAAATTAATCTAAACTTTAACATTGAAAAGAGTCGTAATGCGGATAAGAAGCCTTATAATATGTATAAAAAAATACGAAGTCTTCAAGTTTATAGCTTATATAACTAAATAAAAATAATTGAACGTTCTCTTTATAGAGTTTCAACTAAGTATATATTTGTTTTAAATGTTTTCTCTGGTTAGAATTAATTGATTTCGCATGAAGCCTAGCAGAGGCACCTGATGTTAAAACGCTTACATACAACCAGTATCTTGAATACAGTTTAATTAATTGACTTATCACCAACATATTGAAAACAAAATAAACTTGGTGATTTAGACCCAAAATAAATATTAATAGAAACTATTAATAGTTGAGTAGAGCTTGGTTTTGTTTTTGCAAAAACTGGTTTTACAACTTTTTAGGATACATGGCTATAATACCAAGGAATATTGATGTTCTCAGTGCTGTATAACAGAATGGGACATTTTGACGGGCCTGTTGATCTAGTGATTAGTGATCTTGACTGCTAAACCAGAGGTCGTAGGTTCGATTCTCACCCAGGACAAATAATTGTGTGATGAGTAAATATATAAGTATGTTTATCAGAAGTTTGGTTACCATAGTACAGGTTCTGCATATTTTGTGAACAGACGGCCGTGTGAGGTGTCTCAAGTTATTATTATTGAAAAAAAAAGTCATTTGATAAACAAGCTCACGGCCCCTTTAAAGAACATTCTAGAATATTTGCCTCCACGGGAGAAATGAAGGAAGGAGGAAATTGCACAGTATTTAAACGCCGTCCTACGTCAGAGCGTTCATAACCAATATGCCTATTTTGTTTCATTAAAATACTTTTTAAACCCCCGTCGGGCGTCGGTAACATAGAAAAATTATTATCGGTGGGTATAATCTCGGCTATTATTCAGATTACTTATTGAAAAACAACATTTTTAAATACGGAAATTGGCAATTGGTACAGTTATGAATAACTTTTGCGTGCCTATCCACCTGTAGTTGCAATTCTTACTCTTATTTTTACACTTATTCTTACACTTTCTTGCCTGAATGTTTATCTATCTGTCAATATCTTATTTTTTATGAACGTGATGTGATATAAAGTCGAAATGAATATGAAATAGTTGGATCTAAGGTCAATAAAACCTACTACTAACTACTGGCTGTTTAAAAAAGCCTCGGTAGCCGAATGGCTAAGGTGTCGGACTTGCGATCAAGTGATTGTGGGTTCGAACCCCATCCAGTGCAATACCGACGTGAACCCACTCCTAACACAAGCATTAAGCTTAGCTGAAGGGGTTAACAACAATACTAGTAATGTGTGACCCACGTGAGAGATTGTCAATTGACCCCGTACTAGTATTTAAAATAAAAAATTATAGTTTAAAAAACTAAAAAACACGCTTTTGTAGAAAATTCAACTAAAAAAATATATTTTTTATCGAATTATTGCATTGTCATCGGTCTTTGACAGGTGTGCAAAATTTGAATGAAATCTGGCCGTTTAAAGTGGGTCAAAATCGCGTCCAAAGGAGTCGGTTACAAACATACAAACAAACATAAAAGTGAAGCTAATATAAAGCGTGTAAAAAAACGAAAATAAATAGAAGATTACTAAAAATTGTTTATATCGATTTTGTGTGTTCAATATCAACAATGTTTCAATGGTGTACAAAAAAAATATATTTCCATTACTGATCTATGTCTACAGTAGTTTCCTATCTTCCGGATCTCGTTGTCAAATCTATGTCTAGGTTCGATGCGTGATCACGTGAGACATGAGAGCCATGAACTTAGCCTCTGAACAGATTACAAATGTGACATTATCGCAAACACACGAGTAAAAAACATTTTCTCGTGTCATGTGATAGTGTGTTTTGTTTGTATTGACTTATCTCCTGTTAACAAGGCTTATTTATTCACAGATAATGCAATATAATGTGCACTGTCCTGTCATACTATGCTGAAGTATTTTTATAGAGAAGCTAACTACTCCTCCGAATAGGACTTCTACTTACTTAAGAAAGAACAAAAATATTTTGAATGGTACAAAAGTTTTTGAAGCGAAACATCTTTACAATCGTTGTGTTTTGAAATTCGATGAAACGGAAGTTCACACATCATCACGATAAAGTTCCTACGATAAAGTTCCTATAATCTTTGTCTTTGCGCCTGCGTACTATATGTCAATGTCAACGTGGTGTAATTTTTGTGCATTTTTTCTCCATATTTCACTTATACTTAATTCATTCTTTACAAATTTACATTTTTAATCCAACCTTAACCTATATTGAAAACGAAGTATTGTTTGTTTTGAAAGTTGTGTAGAGTTGTAACTGGACTTCAGGTTTGCTTACTGTTTATTATTAAGGCCATTCTTCGTATATCTTGATCTGTTTTTCTGAAGTTTCACTTCTGCCGTGTGTGAATTGCACACATAAACTTTATTCTTATGGGATAGCGGGCAAACGAGCAGACGTGTCAACTGATGGTAAATGACTAGGCCGGCTATGGGCCCCTGTAACTTAAGAGTCACAAGTGCGTTGCCAGCTTTCAAGGTTTGAGTAGAGGAAGGGGGAGCTGGGGAGGGGGGAGGGTTTCTGGCCTGCGGTAACTTCACTCGCTCGGCGAACACACGCAAGCATTGCTTCACGCCGGTTTTATCGTGGTATCACTCCGGTCGAGCTAGCCTATACGTGTCGAAGTATGGCTCTCCCACTCAACTTTTTTGTGCAAAATACATTTTTATGAAAACCACAAAAAAATACTGTTACGGGTACTTTTAGGTTCCCCTGATTTTGTATTTACTTGGGATCTGTGACAAGAGGTTGCTTTTCTTATGATGTGGCTAAAATTAAATTACAATAAGATATTGTTCTACCTAATCTGTATCTGTTTCTTGCAATTAACTATAAACACTTTAATGGTGACCGTGTCTTTTTGTGTTGGTGGTGTTCCTGCCCTGGTGTCTTCTCCACTCACAGGAAATACAGGACAGTTGGGTACGCGTCCCCGGCCCCTACGAGCTACTGCAGTCTCAGTCCCTATTCCTACTACTTGCGGTATCCCTTACCCTAGGTTCCTCTCCCTACCCACTTCTCCTTATACAAATTTACATTCTTCCTTCTTTCCCGTCTTAAAAGGAGCCTCCTTATGGCGTCAGGCAGGCGATAAAAGAACATAGCCAAAACCTTTCGCAATGTTTGGTTATAGTTGGTTATAAAAATTGGGTTAAGGTTAAGAGCTTGAAAATGGTGATGATGAGTGAACGTGTCTTTTTGTATAAATAATGTTGCTGTTTATAGAAATATCTATTCCAATTCAATAACATTAAGACAGCATGAAATGGTTATCAGGCCATCTTTATTTAATGTTAAGACCGAGACGGAGACGGAGACCGAGCGACTTCGCTCGGTAGCTTTTTGTAAAATCTTAATTTTTTTTTTGTAAAATTTCGTTTTAAAGGAGATACAACTATACAATTGAACTTAAAATGCAAAACTGTATCTGTATACATAATTTGATCAATCTTTAGAGCCGTTTCCGAGATACCCGAAATATAATACAAGAATTGCTCGTTTAATGAAATGGTTATCAGGCTAATTTTTAACATTAAATAAATTAATACACGCTACAAAGTACAAACCTCAGAACTCTCTGCTCTCATCATATCGTTAAGTTAGCATAAACAGTAATCAGTAAATAGGTACTATACTATATACAGTACAGTATATATATATATATATATATACGTAAATGTATAAGAAAAGAACATTGACATTATTGTGTGTTACTACGCAAATAAATATAATATTTCTCGTTCTCGTTCTTCGGTTAAAGGGAAAATGTTTACAAACTCGAAATCATGGCTTCCAAAGTTTTCGAGCCGTGTCTAATCCTTTAATAACGTAATCTTGTTTGTTTTTAAGTTTTTTTTACCTAATTTTGTAGATTCCTATGTTTCAAATAAATTATTTCTTCTGAATCAGGAAAAGTAACATCTTAAATTGCTTTTAGCGATAAGAACGCCCATTGTACCTAGCATTAAAAAGATCTATTGTAAGTTTATATGGTATAACAATAAAGAATATTCTATTGTGTTCTGTTCTATTCCATTCTTAAGGTACAGCAAACCGTGTGCTCCTTATAAATTTATTTAATAATCTTCAAATCAACATTAAAAATTGAATGATTTGTCCATAAATTAATAAATTATTGTTACCCCTCTGCTGAGCACCTGAAAGTGACCGGCTACTTAACACAATCCCACTAGCAAAATGCTCTTGACTACCGCTGCTTATAATGCTTAAGATCTTAAATATATCGTATAATGGCTTTACTCAATGCCAACTTACTTGTAAGCGCATTTTACAATGCCTTTACAAGACCACACCCAGAAATGTACCTTTATCAGCATTAGCATTAAGCATTAATAACGCTCTAAGACTAGCGCGACTCTATTAAAGAGCGTTTATAAGATTCTTACAAGACTATAGGTTTTGAAAACGCTTAGCATATTTTGCGCGGAACCCTAATTCTTTTTCCAAAATAAAAGCACCCGAAGTTACTCCTTATAACACCAGCTATCTGCCAGTGAAAGTGCCGTGGAAATCAGTCCACCCGTTCCGGAGATTAGCCGGCACAAACAGACAGACAATTTTTTTGACAACTGCTTTTTAGGCAATTTATTTTAAATTTCAAATTTATTTATTTGTATATATATACAAAGTACCAAACAATTTTTTTTGGTACTTTGTATATACATTAGCGAGACATGAACTAGTTGCGATTGTTTTATAGAATTATCTATCTAATCGTTCCATAAGCTAATTGTATGGTGTGTTTGTGAAAGTACGTTTGTGATAAGTAATGAGACATCACCACCTTTTGGCTAAGGGGGGACAATTTTTTTTATCGCCCCAGGTGGAGGGGCCTCATTTTTTTGCCGGTCTAGACAAACTGAAAAAATTGACTTAAACATAATTTAAAAACCCCCCCATGCCATATATTATACTGTTCGCGCAAATCTCACGATGCGTTAATTTTGTTAAACATGTGTGGAACATTTTAAGATTTTATCGAATAATTTTTTTTTGCAAAACGGTCATCTTTGAATTAAAGTTTTGTTCTGTAGAGTTAGAAATGGAAAATGATTTTAACATTTTTGATATTATTTTAATACTAGCAACCCGCCCCGGCTTCGCACGGGTAGCAAAGTCATCTTCAACAATCATCATCATATTTCAACCAATTTACACAAAACCTTAACAAATTTTATACCTAAATCTTCCTCATGAATCGCTTTATCTATTGGTGAAACCGCATGAAAATCCGTTAAGTAGTTTTTGAGTTTATCGCGAATAGACAGACAGACGTGGCGGGGGACTTTATTTTATGATATGTACTGATTTTGGAGTGGGGTTCTTCATTTAACGTATTAATTAATTTGCTTGTGTTTATGTTATTCAAAATAATTTAGATAGATATTTATATTAGTGTAGTAGGAGCATACCATTATGTATTCTGTGGTAGTAGTTTAATTAGGCGAACAAGTTCGTTTTTCACTTTTCAGTTCCTTTCTTCTTTGGTTGGTTTAATTTTTACAACATTTTTATATATTTGTTTGCGTTTTTTTTTATGGTACAACGGGCAAACGAGAAGACGGGTCACCTGATGGTAAATGACTACATGGCTCAGATGAACTTGGCATGTAACCCATGGGCACCTGCAACTCAAGAGTCACAAGTGCGTTGCCGCCCTTTAAGGTGGGAGTAGGAGAAGAGGGGGAGGGGGGAAGAGGGGAGGGGGGAAATAGGGGAGAAGGAAGAGTTAGGGCCTCCGGTAACCTCACTCACACGGCGAAAAGCAATGCAATCATTGCTTCACTGCATGCATGGCATGGCTCTCCCACGTCAGAAACGTTTTATGATAAAGCACCGGCCACAGCACCGTTGCGTGCCGTACGCAAATATGTAGTAAGTTTGACGACCTTTATCTCTGGTGCGCGGTGGTAGTGCATTCAACTGCCACACAAGGATGCGGGTTTCATTCCTGCTGAGTGTAAATATTTTTATGCATGAAAATGTCTATTTACATACGTCTGGTTGCTTCTATGTATAATAAATATGTAAGTTTACAAAAAATTTATGAATTATTATTATTACTAGCAAACCCGCCCCGGCTTCGCACGGGTACAAATTATACACCTAAATCTTCCTCATGAATCACTCTGTCTATTAGTGAAAACCGCATGAAAATCCGTTCAGTAGGTTTTCAGTTTATCGCGAACAGACAGACACGGTGGGGGACTTTGTTTTATAATATATAGTGATAGTGATAGTGATGAGTTAGGGATGTGGCAGAACAACATCAACCGTTTTTCTTTTTTTTTTTAAGTGTATGTATGTTTGTTTATCCGTGTTGTAGAACCCATAACATAAATAAGATAATAGTTACTAACTCTGCTTAGTTTGGGTCTAGACAGCAGTCTGTAATATGTCTGTAATCGAGTGGAAAAGTTTTCTGAAATTTTCCAATTTCCTGCGGAATTTTCTAAATTTTTCGTTACGTAAGAATCTTCTACCAAGTATTAGAAAACATAAAAAAAGATGAATGAAATCGGTTAAGTCGTTCTAAAGTTATGACGTGACCAAGGAAAATAAGGATTCATTTTTATATATATATACATTACTAGCTGCGCCCCGCGGTTTCACCCGCGTATGTCCCGGTGCCGCAAGAATATCAGGATAAAAAGTATGCGCCTATGTGTTAATCCAGGTCCAGTTATCTACATACCAAGCTTCATCGCAATCGGTTCAGGAGTTTTTAAGAAAGAATCGTGAAAGAGTAACAAACATCCATACATCCTCACAAACTTTCATGTTTATAATATTAAGTAGGATTATATTTGCGTACGTAACGGTAGATACGCTTTACACAGGCAGATAGTTATCTGCGTGTGTAAATTTGTAATGATTGTCATTACGTTTTTATTTCCCTCAATAAATATAATTAATTCCTATAATAAGTAAACAATACTTGAAGATATAGACGTGACATTAAGATACACATAGTATGGGTATTATAGCCGATAAATCACGAACACTGAGTTTCGGTTTCGGCCGAAGTTTCGGCAGATTTTTGGCCGAAACCAAAACCAACTGCTGGAACATGATTTTTTGGCCGAGACTGGCCGAAACCGAACCGGTCTGTCCCTTATAAGTTATAACATAATATACCATACCATATACCTAGTAAAGTGTATGTTTATTATGAATTTTGTTACTCAATAAATCTAATTAATAAAAGACGACGTTTACGTTTTCAAAATGTCAAAATGTAGTGCCATTGTGCCAAACACATTTTTCGTAAATACGTAGTTAGTAAAATAGACGGATACACGGATACAGTTGGTTTAGCATTATGTCTGTTATGTAATGTCCAATCATAATAACAAATGAGTGAAAAAAAAAAGTGTATGTGTGCAATTTGACTGGCCTGGTCTAGTGGTCGTTGGTTGGATTTCCACCCGAGTCTGGGTGTTCTTTGTGTCCGTTGTTTGCATGTTTGTAAAATCCCTGGAGACAGGAGTCATTCCTAATGCGAGAGTTGTCAAAAAAAAGCAAAATTCACACACGGCAGAAAGTGAAACTTCAGAAAAACAGATCAAGATATACAAAGAATGGCCTTAATAATAAACAGTAAGCAAACCTGAAGTCCAGTTACAACTGTACACAACTTTCAAAACAAACAATACTTCGTTTTCAATATAGGTTAAGGTTGGATTTAAATGTAAATTTGTAAAGAATGAATTAAGTATAAGTGAAATATGGAGAAAAAATGCACAAAAATTACACCACGTTGACATTGACATATAGTACGCAGGCGCAAAGACAAAGATTATAGGAACTTTATGGTGATGGTTCCGTTTCATCGAATTTCAAAACACAACGATTCTAAAAAGTTTCACTTCAAAAACATTTTGAAAGAAAAACATTGACAATAAGAAATTGTCGGAAGGAATAAACAACCTTTTTTCCCCAAGTCTTAGAACTTGTTAAGTATGTCAGTCACACTCACAACAATATTAAATTCAAGTAGGTAGGTATGGTCTCGAGGTTGAACTGGCACATCTTGGAATTGAAACTAGTTCACGCTTGACAATTTAAAAACAAAGTAAGGAATAAGGAATATCGAGGATAATTTAGGTTAAATTTAAAGGAGGACAAATTTCAACGATTTGACAAAAATATATCTGTACCTACTTATTTATTATTATTTTTTATTTATTTATAATATTTTCATTAAGTAGACAGACACATTCGTAGAAAAAGGATTGCTAGATATATTAATTTTATGTTTCCTGCGTAGGCATGCACTAAATACAAAAAATAAATCATAAGTGTAATTTAGTGACTTTCAAAATTAATTATCTATCGAATCTGTAACATAATAAAATAAAACAAAAAAAAATTCATGTACAACAATATGTAGACATAAGTATTTTAATTTTATGTATGATTCTCTATTTTACTATTCTATATCTATCTATTTTCCCACCAAAACGAACATTATACTTAAGCCAAGGGTTAATTCATATTTCGAATGTCATGCAATATCTAATTCCATAGGTATACAATATAAGAATAAATCCCTATTTCGCATGGTAGCGCCATAACTTGAGAACGACAACCTATTTCAGTCATCTTTTTTTTTATGTTTTCTAATACTTTGTAGAAAGTTCTTACGGAACGAAAAATTAAGCAGAAAATCGGTTCACGTGGGATAAATTTGAATTTTCACGCGAAAGAAGTCGCGAGCAACAACCAGTATTTGATAAATATCAGACATATTGATTACAGACAACAGCTTAAATTAAGAGATATTATATTATGTTCATTACTATAATCCAGAAAATAATAACTATCATTATATAAATATTATTGACGTAGAAACAAGATGATTGAATCACAATAGTATAAAATAAACACACCCATTTTATGTAGGAGAGCCATGCTTCGACACGTATGGGCCGGCTCGACTCCGCTCGTTACCACGGCCTCACAGAAAACCGGCCGTGAAGCAATGCTTGCATTGCATTTCACCGCATGAGTGAGGTTACCGGAGGCCCTAACCCTTCCCTCTCCCCTATTCCAGTCCTTCCCCTCTCCCCCTATTCCCACTCTTCCCCCCCCTCCCCCTGTTCTCCTACTCCTACCTTAAAGGGCGGCAACGCACTTGTGACTCTCGAGTTGCCCATGGGCGGCGGTAGTCATTTACCATCAGGTGACCCATCTGCTCGTTTGCCCCCTATACCATAAAAAAAAACCCACAAACACGGCTAACAATAAAATGTAAATGAAAATCATAATATATCATAAAGAAACTAACAGACAGATATTATCTTTACAAATAAACTAAAGTTTTATAATAATTACCAGTCATTCTAGTCAAAATGACTAGCCATTTTGCGAGGTGATGTTTGCCAAACGGGAATGGGAGAAGACAAGCACTCTCCGATCCCGCAAAAAACGCACCAGGCGATGGAGAGTGCAGAATGATCTCCGATCTCCATAACCTTTGGCCTGGGGGTCGCGGGTCGAGCTGACCGTTGCCCTTGCAAAAGCAGGCTCGAGACGGTGGCGATCTGGAGGGCGGTAAAGCCCCCCCGAACTCCACGGTGTGGTCGCTTACTGTCAAGCGGCCAAAGTTTGCAGGGGTTTCCGGAGGCTTCCGACTTCACGGCTCCCTGCAATAAACCCACTTGTGACGGAACACCGTGTGGTTTTATTCGGTTCGATTCCGACATACCACTTCGCCGTTAGCTCCTGTGAGGTGATGACCTGTGGGGGTTTCCACTCGATAAAAAAAAGGTCATAGTAAATAGTAAATAAATAACATAACAACAACAGGGTAACAAGAAATATTATTGGTAAAACCAAACAAATATACAGTTCTAGTGACACAGGGTCAAACATAACATACCCACTGATAACGAGCCAGCTTCGCAATAATTAGCCGGTTCAGACTCGATCTTTGACCCAGCACACGACTGCCGCATGGCAATCGATAAAGATTTATTGGAAAATACGGTCACGCCCCCTATTTTACTGATAGAAAACTAATTTCAAAAATCAATAAAGAATACATTTTTAACCGGCTTCGATCCGTATGTAGGTACGTCAGCGATTTTTTTTAAAACTAATGGACCAATTTTCATGATTACTTCACTAACGTATTTCTTTTTTTTTTTTAAAAGACAACTCCCGCATTAGGAATTACTCCTGTGTCGCGGGGAACTTTACAAACATACAAATAACGGACACAAAGAACCCCCAGACTCGGGTGGGAATCGAAACCACGACCTATGGCATAGCAGTCAGGGTCACTAACCACTAGGCCAACAGGCCAGTCATAAATAAAGTCACTAATAAATCCTGAACATATACATATGTGTTCAGGATTTATTAATTCATTTTTGGAGTTTACTCCTTAAGAATCGATTTTCATATAAGGCGCCCGGTATGAAAAAAATATGAAGAGTAAAATTTAGTGTTCGTAGGGCAGCGTAACGCTTTAACGCTTTGTTGTGCTTTTTGTGCTTTATTGGAGTTTACTCCTTATCCTCGACGCATGTAAGTAGATATGTGTTATATTTTACATACATATATGTATAGAATTTTATGTTATATATGTATAGAATATATACTGTACAGCGTCTACAAATGATGAAAGAGAGGGAGAAAGAAAGAGAGAGAGAGAGAGAGAGAGCCTGCCCTCACTCACTCGGCAAAAAGCAATGCAAACATTGCTTCACTGAGTTCACTGTGCCGGTTTTTTGTGAGGCCGTGGTATCACTCCAGTCGAGCCGGCCCATACGTGCCGAAGCATGGTTCTCCCACGATAAAATAAAAAAAAATCTTCTGTAAATAATCCACAACTGTTGTTTGTGTAGTTTTTTTTACTGAGGTTCTGAGATTTTTGTACCTAAAAGTAAATCCGTTCTGAAACGGTGTACAACTTAACATCGACCCTAGGTTTTTCTGATTTTTTTTTTAAATTTTTATTTTATGGTTTAATTTTCATTCTATCCGAGCTTCATAAAAAGACGTAATAGTTACAGAATTATCTTGTCAGTAATTTTTTTAAGATCAGGTAATTAGTATGTATATATGTACCAACACAGGTATACATAAAATACTTAGAATGTGGTACCACCATATCTGGCAACCTCCTTAGTAGTATGAAGTGAAGTTTATAAACATTAGATAAGACTCATTATCGTTATCGCTTTATCAGTGTTGTTATCAGTAACTCAATTATATTCTAGATTATAGAATAACCTGAAGTCTGGTTCAGTCCTGATACTTTTTAATGCGGTCAGATTTATTAGTAAAACCGAAAAATAGAGAAAAATAAATAAATTTAGTGTTACCATCAAACAAAACTTGAAGGCGTTATTAAACTTACTACATTGCCATTGTATAACAAATCTAAACGAAATGGTTTAATATATTTATCATTAGTAAAGTTGGAAAAACTATTAAGCTTTGATTTGAATTTAGAACGTCAAAATCATTTCAAAAGATTTTTTTTTTTATGGGATAGGGGGCAAACGAGCAGACGGGTCACCTGATGGTAAGCGACTACCACCGCCCATGGGCACCTGCAACTCAAGAGTTACAAGTACGTTGTCGGCCTTTAAGGTGGGAGTAGAGGAAGGGGGGAAGAAAGAGAGTGCAGGTAGGGGGAGAAGAGGGGGAGAGCGAAAGGGTTAGGGCCTCCGGTAACCTCACTCGGCGAAAAGCAATGCAAACGAACGCACTATAAAAGTTATAGTTAAAATGATTTTTAGGTTCTTTACGAGTAAGATAACGTGAAAAATACCTTGAATGTAGGGTAATATACCAACAAGTGAAACATTAAACTGAAAATATTAGTTAATTGACCTTACTATGACGTAGCGATTAAGAAGACAAATATTTTATTTAAATATGCCATATCTCGAACACACCTCTTTTATCAGAACTGATAACGGTTTTCACTATCAAAGTAAACTAAACTTTATGTGCAAACTTTTAGAGTTAGTTTCAGGTATAATTAGACTGCAACACTGCGTAGTTCTCATGAGTTCGTGAAAGTCCATTGTCTATTAAAAAGGTCGATAAAACATTTGGAGCAAGTTAGGTCATAAATTCATAAGCCTATTTTTTTACAAACACAACTTACTAGCTAGGTACGATTGTATTCATTTATATCGTCGTCGTCGTAGAAAAACGACGGATTTGATTTTGAGTTACTTTATAGGAGAGCACTTTAAAGTTTTCAAATGATGTTTTATGTAATATTTTGATGTTTCTGTTAATGAAATCTGCAAACGTTACTGTGTGTAAGAAAAATGTTTTGTTTTATGATAAAGTATGTTTATGTTTTCAGTAGGCTTATTTATAATAAATACAAAAATCGTCAAAAAATCAAATCCGCCGTTTTTCTTCGACTGCGACGATTTTTTTCTAAAATTAATGTAAATGTTTGAAAATGGAATCAAACTTGTTATCCATTTTTAAACCTCTGACGCAAAAAAGTCTGTAGTGTATCTGTGTCTTTCTGCGGCATCAGAGTTCTTAAACGGATGAACCGATTATGATTTATTTTTTTGTTGTTTGAAAGGTGACTTGATCGAGAGTGTTAGTAGCTAGTAGCTATCTGGAGGTGACTGAGCTGAGGGAGAGGGAGAGGGAGAGGGAGAGGAGAGAGAGAGATTGAGAAGGGGGGGGGGAGGGCTAAAGGGCGCTAATCTAACATTGAGTTCTGTCAGCTCTTTATTTAATTAATGTCACTAACCTGTTAATGTGACTCAACTCGGGGACTTCCTTCCTAGGGTATATTCGAGTCCCTTGCTAAAAGACTCACCTGTGACGGGACACCGTATGGTTTTAATCGGTTCGATTCCGACATGTATATCATTTCACAAGTAGCCATGGTCAGTGGCGGCCTTAGGAGGTGGCAAGCAGGGCAACCGCCCAGGGCCTCGCTCTTGCATGGGCCCCGCGCCCTTGCACGACGACTCAAGGAGAAAAATTTCTTTGCTGGCTCAAGTCAAAACTGCTATTGAAATAAAACTATTTTTCACGGATTCTATCGCAATTTATTTGGTGTTATTTACTATCTATACTGATCCCGACGTTTCAGTTGCTTTTCAGCAGCCATGGTCACGGGTAGACTAAGATGGTGGTCGTCTCATGTATCGAAATGCAAAGTTATCTCAAAGTACCCGAAGTTTGTTGATTGTTGGTGTTACTATTTACGCAGAATGAGCTCAAAGTGTCTTGAAGCCTTGCTGTGTTTTGTATTTTCTTGGGTTTGAGTAAGTAAATAACCGGATCCCAAGCTGGTGGTACGTTCCAACCATCTTCTCTATTAAAATTAGGGTGTTTTTTAATTTCAATAGCCTCACGGAGCATCTTTGGTAGGAATCGGTGTTCTTTAGCGAGTACCTGTGGTTTATCGAAACGCAGGTAATGGTTGGTCCCTTGTTGCACGTGTTCACACACAGCAGACTTCAGAATGTATTTATTTCAATGTGTAACATTCGCGTAAACTTTCGACAATATCAAAACTACTATCTGAAACTACGTGGGAATTCTGGGTTGAGTCGATAGGCCGTTAAATGTCAACTAAGCGATATATGTGATGCTTTGAAAGATTTAGCGGAAAATAAAATAGATCGTCAATTGGTTAGTGAATACCGTTCCATAGAAAAGTGAAGGAAATTGACATAAAAGTTTTGTCAATTTCCTTTGTACAATTTTTTTTATTGCATTTTTCATTAAACATCAGCATTAAATATAGGTTCAATTCACATAAAGTCCTCAAAGGACAAGGGCCTCGCAAAGATCTATCGCCCGGGGCCTCGCACAGATCTCTTGTCTGGGGCCTCGCAAAGATCTATCGCTCGGGGCCTCGCAATGCCTAAGGCCGCCCCTGGCCATGGTAAGGTTAGGTTAAAGGACGCTGGTTGTTATAGGCGAACAAACTTATTACCAGTGCGGAATCTGATCAGATCGGATCTTTTTAATAAATAAATATAAAATTGTATTTTGTTTTTGTGATTAATATAAATACTTTGAAGTGACAGAAAATCCCCACCTTATCAGCACCGCAAGACTGATGTATTTTATTTGACATTGTACACATACCATTGCAGATAAAGTTGTAATAATGCGACTTGGTTCGTATATTATTCCTTCAGTTTTATTAATTCTTATAGTCTTCTTGTTGCATTATAGTTATTGACTGTTGTATGAAGAAATTTATAAGTCGCTGGTTTGCGAGAATATCGACATAATTCAAAATTCAGTCAAATTGAACTAAGTATGCCAAACGATCATAAATCTTTGATATTTTATGGTGAACAAAGATGCAACGCCGATTTCGTGCTAACGTTCGTTATAAAGCGACAAGTTCATTAGATATTTAGAACAAAATACTCTAGCGGAAATCACAAAACATTGCGATTCTCTAAAATCAATAATTTTGAGTTATGTCGCTATTCTCGCAAACTAGCGAAGTCATCTGGTGAAAATGCATCTTTGGGGCAATGGCATTTATTATAGACTAGCCGTCCCCGCAGTTTCATCTGCTCCGCTCCTATTGGTCGTAGCGTGATGTTATATAGCCTATAGCTTTCCTCAATAAATTGACCAAAACTAAAATAAATTTTCAATTCAAACCAGTAATTCCTGAGATGAGCGCGTTCAACCAAACAAACAAATTCTTCAGCTTTATAATATTAGTATAAATTACTTAGAAACTACCTTAATTACGAAAATTCTACCATAAAGTATTTTTGTGGTAACACCGAGTGATGTACGTATCTCAAAAAGAACAATGGTAGAAACATATTTACCTAAAACTTTAGCGTTTAAAAAAATGAGTTACAGTAAACGGGTAACCCAGTTAATTAAGAAACGATTTGTTTTGCTTACGGACGGTAAAATTTCGTTGAATTTTCAACGAAAATTTTATCGTCCGTGAGTTGTAACTGAGACTACTAACAAGACTTTAAAAGTGATATATTGACTAAAATTATTAGTCAATATATCAGTTTTACAGTCGTCTAATTATTTTACATTTTTTTTTTGATTTGGACGCGAATCCCCAATGCGCGCAAATGAGTCTAAAAATATGTTTAAAAACAAAAAACGATTGTGTATCTTTTTATTGTAACTCTAAGATCAAAACAATTAATAAAAGTTGCACACAAATAGTTTACAAATATATATATTTCAAAGAAAAGAGTTCTCATAACTTTATGGGTAGTGTGGGCTGAATTGTTAAAAATATGAAATTAAAAAGTACGACGCAATTTGCCGCTGTGACTGCCTCGGTTCTATTTTTAAAAAAAATAATTGTGTGACTGTGTTTTATAATTTTAAATTACTTATAGTTTGTGTTACTGACTGTTGTTTATGGAAATTTCTAATTCTCATTTTAAAATTGAAATAGACTATGTTTTTTAGTTTTAATTTAAACTTTTCTTTAAAAAAGTCTGTCTCATTTCATACTTACTGGCTACTGAGAAAATTTTTATGTTCTATGTTTAAAATTCAAATTGTAAAACTGTGCTTGTGTTGTGTAAAATGCGTGACCGTGTGTTGTAAACTGTGTAATATACACATTTTATATTATCTTGATGACCTATATCTATCTATGTAAAGGAATCTTTCAACGTAGTTTTCGTCTGATTAACTTGACAATTAGCACACGTATCAAAGACCGATGACATGACAACACAACACTAAAAAATAAATTATAGCGTAAAAAAATAAAAAATACACGTTTTTAAAGCAAACCGAATCAAGTAGAAAATCATTTTGAAATAAAGAGTTTTATTTGTTGTGTACTTATAGCGTTCTAAAGTCTACTGGTTCATTATAATTTAAAAAATCTAAAAGTTTTAAAAAACAATTAAGTTTTTTTTTATTTGAAAGGGGGGCAAACGAGCAGACGGGTCACCTGATGGTAAGCGACTACCGCCACCCCTGGGCACCTGCAATTCAAGAGTCAAAAGTACGTTGCCGGCCTTTAAGGTGGGAGTAAGGGGAAGGGGAGGAAGGGGGGAAGAGAGAGAGTGCGGGTAGGGGAAGAGGGAGAGTGCGGGTAGGGGGAGAGGGAAGGGTAAGGGCCTCCGGTAACGTCATTCACTCGGCGAAAAGCAATGAAAGCATTGCTTCACTGCCGGTTTTCTGTACGGCAGTGGTATCACTCCGGTCGAGCCGGCTTATACGTGCCGAAGCCTGGCTTTCCCACAGTTATTAACAATATAATTTATTTGATTGTAAAAATGTGTGGAGTCCTTGACCTAAAATGTTATAAATAGTTAATTGGCAGGCCTTTCGTATTCTGCACAGCATTTTTTTACAAAATCTCAATCGTATAGAATAATCTCTTGGTAGCAACGTCTGTACCCTTTTATAAAGGTACGGATACATTTCGTGTCTTTTTAAAATTCGGTGTACAGTTCAAGTAGATATGCCGTTAATAGTACGAGAGCACCTTAGTGCGGCTTACCCAAATAGGTAGATAGGGTGGTTAGGTTCAATATTGTGGCCACCACGATCGGCCAGACTTTTATTGGGGTTGGTTAGAGGAAGATGTGTACAAGGAGCAAATTAGTAATAACGACACACTGAGTACAGGGATTCAGACAGCAGCTAGGAAGGTCTACGACAGGGGGCTTGCTCGACAACTTAAACGTTCTTTCATTTGAGGTTGAAGAGCGTGTATACCTGCGAATGGGGGCCATTTCGAACATCGGTTGTAAAGTGTTTATGAAATATCACTAAATAATAATATTAACTTGACACATCTCACACAAGGCCGTCTGATCCCAAACTAGGCAGAGCCTGTACTATAGTAACCAGACTGCTGATAAACATACTTATATATTTCTAAATACATACATATTATAGATAAATTACACCCAGACACAGAACAACCGTGCTCATCACACAAGTCAGGGACGTAGTAACTACTTAGTAATCTGTGGTCAGGGTCACTAACCACTAGACCAACAGGCAAGTCAATGACAACCATGTTATAGTTATTTTTAAATACCATGTTCAAATGGGTGACAAGTTTGGTCTAAATTATTTTGCAATAGTAGTAACAAAATGCGTTATCCTTAACCGTTATTAATTACAATGGCAATAATTTTTTCTACTTATGGGAAACCGTATTATTTAACATTTTAAATCGGTATTTTATAGGCATATTTTTAAATGCATGTGCACTGACAGTGTAGTACATTTTTCTACAAAAAACGCACCTGAATTTGAATGAAACGATAAAATTTGGGTTAAAAATTGAAATGAACTTATTTTTCTTTTAAAAGTTTGAAACACAGTTTTACACAAGATAAAACACACTGATAAAACTACAGCCAAATTTGCAATAAAAGGTATCAATTTCATAAAAGAAGGCATTTTTTTCTGAAAAAATTTTGCAAAACGGGTTAAAATTTTAGTATTTAATAGTTGACTACCTGGTATGGTGTACCCTTAACGATGGACCACTATTTACGCCACACCTGTATATACGGCGAGCGAGAACTTTCATAGTACGATACAGGATTAGTAGTTACTGCGTAGTTCAGCTCGTCTTCGCTAGATGGTGTTGGAATATGTTTTGTTGTATGTAGAAGTAGCTACAGTAGGAACTATTGTTTCTAAATAAAAAACTGAATATGTCAATTCAAAAACGCTTTCTGTTGATGACTAAGCATGTAGAGCTAGAAGTTTTTTTCCGGTGTCATAAAACACAAATTCTTATCGAATATACACCAGTCTCAATGACCTACATCATATACATAGATACAAATTACTGTTATCGGAGAAATGTATGATGAAATTGGTAATGTTATTGCCTCAATGTGTCTGGTTTATATCAAAAAGCTGCGCAGTTTTTGTAACCTAGACGCAGTACTACCGAATTGGTATAGATAGCTCTTAATTCTCCTATGAAATCAATCAATTTTAAGCAAGGTATCAGTTCATTTCTGACTGGAATTCTGACTGGCCTGTTGGTCTAGTGGTTAGTGACCCTGACTGCTGAGCCAGAGGTCGTGGTTTCGATTCCCACCGAGGAAAAATATTTAAGTGAAGAGCATGATCATTTGTTCTGTGTCTGGGAGTAATTTATGTATAATATGTGTGTATTTAGAAATATATAAGTATGTTTATCAGCAGTCTGGTTACCATAGTACAGGCTCTGCCTAGTTTGGGATCAGACGGCCGTGTGTGAGATGTGTTAAGTTATTATTATTATTTCTGCTCGAATTTGGGCCTTCCGAAGTTCCGACTACACAGAAGACCGTGGTGGACCAGCAGTTACTAATGCTACGTAGTTGCTTCAATATTTTTTCGGATAAAATATGTCTAAAAAGACGTCGTTTACTTACTTATCCCTCCCTAAAACCAGTTCAAAGTATCAAGTTTGGCAGAGATCACCGTGAGCGATGAGACCGCCAATTGTTATACCTGATTATTTACATTGTTTTGAATTATATCTCACTTAAAAGGTGTACAATAAAGAGATAAATAAATAAATAAAACGTCGGAGATCGCGTAAATCACGTCGAAATCCGCAGTAACCACCGCGCAGGCGCCTTAAATAAATGAGGAGTAAAATACTTAACACATTTTAAAGTTCGTATCGTACCTAGTCTATGTTTTGTAGCGTAACTTTGTACAACGCGGCGCTTCTGACGTGTCCAAAACACAGCTTGGGATCGCCATATACAGGATACCCTCCTTTAAAAGCAATTCAAAGTGCTAAAGTCGTGGATTAGCGCCTTAAATAAGCAAGGAGTGAGAAGTTTTCACATTTTGAACAACGCGGCGCTTCTGACGTGTCCAAATAACTTTTAAAAACGCAATTTATGGAATTGCCCTCTTTTAAAGCAGTTCCAAGTCGTGGATCCGCTTCAATAAAATCAGCCCTTAAATAACTAAAGAATAAAGTACTTTACACAATCTTGAAATTCGAACTGTCTATCATATTATTATATAGCGTCACTTTGAAGAACGCGGCGCTTCTGACGTGTCCTTAATAACATCTTAAAACGCCATTTTCGAGATTAAGAGAAATTCAAAGTGCAAGAAGTCGTGGATCAGCGCTAATAAAATCTGCGCCTTAAATTAGCAATGAGTAAATACTTTATACATTTTGAAATTCGAACGTATCGTCACTTGCAACAACGTGGCGTTTATGACGCGTCGAAAACACATCTTATAGCGCCAATTACGAGATCATACTCCTCTTTACAAGCAGTACCAAACGCTAAAAGTCTTGAATTAGGACTTTAATCTCCAGTAATCAACGCTTTAAATAAGCAAGGACTAAATACTTCACACAATGTTGAATTTCATACTCTATGATATATATAGCGCCACTTTATACAACGCGGCGCTTATGACGTGTCCAAAACACATCTTATAGCGCCAATTACGAGATCATACTCCTCTTTACAAGCACTACCAAACGCTTAAAGTCCTGGATTAGGACCTTAACCTCCAGTAAGCAGCGCTTTAAATGAGCAAGGAGTAAAGTACTTAACACAATTTAGAATTTCATACTGTCTATGAAATATAGCGTCACTTTATACAACACGGCGCTTATGACGTGTCTAAAACACATCTTATAACGCCAATTACGAGATCATACTCCTCTTTACAAGCACTACCAAACGCTTAAAGTCCTGGATTAGGACCTTAACCTCCAGTAAGCAGCGCTTTAAATGAGCAAGGAGTAAAGTACTTAACACAATTTAGAATTTCATACTGTCTATGATATATAGCGTCACCTTATACAACACGGCGCTTATGTCGTGTCCAAACCACATTTTAAAACGCCATCTAAGGCATACCCCTCTTAAAAGCAGTTCTAAGCGCTAAAAGTTATGGATTAGAATATTTGAAGCCTTGATTACTGGAGATTAAGCTCCAGTAATCAGCGCTTCAAATAATCTTAACACAATTTATTTGAAGTTCGTATTGTCTATGTTATGTAGCGTCACTTTGTACAACGCGGCGCCTCTGACGTGTCCTGTAGATACGGGCTTCGAACAAAGTTCCGATGCGATGAGAGTGATGCAACATATATATGAGTTAATTAAATTCAAAGCAATAACAAAGCCTTTATTGTAGGTAATTTACACATATTTGTTTAAGTAGTCATTGTTAGCGTTAGTTAAATGTATGTAAGGGGCTCGTGGCTAAGTGGTAACCGAGTAGGTTAGCACATTACAAAGTTAAGTTGTCTAGCCAGGTCAGTCTAGGATGGGTGACCATTCTTAACACATTGAGCATCCTCCGTGCCTCGAAGAGCACGTTAAACCGTCGGTTCCGGGTGCGATATTAACATCTGTGGCATTTGTTACGGGGTAGTTGGAGCCCTAAAAATATATTTCATATTCGTTTCGTTAAGGGCTTTAACTTCTCGGTAACCTCACTCACTCGGCGAAAAGCAAAGCAATGCCAAAATTGCGTAATATAATATTGTTGCACCATTGTTATATGGATTAGCGTTACGCAATATTAAACCAATAGTTTATTCCAATTATTTTTAGATACAATTTGTAAGATACCTATGTAGATAATTGTTTTAAATGATTATTATAACAGATCATGGAAATATCAATGATTTTTTTTTTTATTAACAGTGATATAATTCCATTCCAATTGTGGAATTGCGGGACGGGGCATCCCCTATCACGAATAAATCATCAATGACCGCCTACTTTGAATAAATTCAACCGAAACTTTTATTAGTCTTGATATTTAAATATTTTCACTATCAAAAGTCATTGATATTTTAAAAATCTGATATAATAAATAATTTTTAACAATTACTTATCTCAAAAATAGTATGTAAAAAGAACTGGATAACCTTATTTGCGTACTGCCAGTAAATAGAACAACGATGCAACAATATTGCAATACAAATTATTTCTTGAGAAATACCTTTTGTGATTTTTTATGAATCCTACTAATATTATAAACGTGACAGTTTGTGAGGATGTATGGATGTTTGTTGCTCTTTCACGCAAAAACTACTGAACCGATTGCAATGAAACTTGGTATGTAGATAGCTGGAGACCTGGATTAACATATAGGCTACTTTTATCCCGTTATTTCTACGGCATCGGGACTTACTCGGGTGAAACCGCGGGGTGAAACAGTCTGCCTGTTAATTTTTCTCTCCTAAACCGCTGAACCTTCTTTAAAATTTGCTATACAATATAGCTAATAGATCTAGATCGCTCTTAGCGATAAGGCCGTCTGTTGTACATAAGCACTTTGTGTATTTTTTTTAAGCAATCTTTTCTGTTCTACTGTTCGTCGTGAAGCGGTGAAATAGAGACTGAAAGTTTGTATGGGAGAGATTCTATTCAGATGATCAGACTCATTCATAATCTTAGTGGTATTAGTTGATGGTTACCAATCTTAAAATAGTCCTATCCCCACACTACTCAGTAAACAAAAACACAACACTACGCAAAAAGTCTTAGTGCCCTACTTACTTCAATATGTTGTATCTAAAAATAGATAGCCTTGTTACCAAAATATAATTATCGCACTGACATTCTTACACAGACAGCTTTGTCTATGTTTGTTGAGAATGAAACTAGTTACGAAAATTAACTCGTTCTTCCAGGACCGGTTTTGTACATGCCTTTTTATTTCTAAATTCTTAGAACAAATTCAGGTCTTTATTTATCACTAAGTTTCATCGCAATCGGTTCAGTGGTTTTTGCGTGAAAGAGTAATAAACATCCATCCATCCATCCAAACTTTCACATTTATAATATTAGTGGGATAAAATAGGGTTAGTACATTTAGAGCTATTAGGTTTACAATGTTTACCGCCTATTTAGCCGTCAAGACAGCATGCAAAAGAGCCTTAAAACTATGGGGGACAATAATATGGAATACTGCTTAGTTAAAAACTTTACATCAATATTTTTAATGTTTTTTTTTTTATAATTAAAGAGAGAGAGAGTAGAACGTGTTCTATAGTAACTTACTTTAGCTTAAATCCGCCGCTCACAGTTTTAACATCTTTCCGGAGAGTTCTTCTTCCGCTGGTATGAGTTAAAAAAAGAAGTAAACAAAAATTTGCTCATTTAACATTTAAACAAGGTTTTTATGGAAATAAATAGAATCAAGTAGGAACACTAAAATGCTGGACATAATCCAATGTAACATTTAGATAATGTATCATTCTGTTTCTGTTCTATGCCGCAGTCGGCACTCGGCACTCGGCCCGACCACGGTCCGGTATAACATGAATGATCTATAATTCTATAATGTTTTTGATGCCAATGATGAATGAAAGTAAATGATAATAATATTAATATTGTAAATGCGAAAGTAACTCTGTTTGTTTGTTTGTTACCTTTCATGACTAAACGACAGTGGCGTAACAATACGGTGGCAGAGCGGGCAAAATGCCACGGGCCCATTGCCCTAGAGGGCCCCCGGCCCCGACCCCAAGGCCCTATGCACACGAAGCACCAAGAGTAAACTCATGCCCCATCCGATGAATTAGCCACGGGCCTCAGATGGTGTAGTTACGCCACTGCTTAACGGCTGAACGTATCATAATGAAATTTGGCAAGGAAATAGATTATATCCTGGGGAAGGACATAGGCTACTTTTAATCCCGGGCAAATGTACGGTTCCCGTGATATAAATTTGAATTTCCAAGCGAACAAAGTCACGGTCAACGACTAGCATATTTTAAACAAGTCTTGTAGAGATAGCTATTAGCGATAGGACCGCACATTGTACCTAACTTTAGTAAACAACTTAAAATCCATTTTTATTTTATATGGAGTAAAATAAAGAATATTCTAGTCTATTCTAAACAACAATCACTAATAAACCATTTTGTTTTAGTTAAAAATGTGATGTTGCTAGCTGGTGTTGCTAGCTGGTGTTGCTAGCTGGTGTTGCTACCTGGTGTTGCTAGCTACCGGCAAGGTTATATTGGCCGGAATATAGGACAGACGCGTCATTTTATTTTACTGTTTTTCTGCATAAGTGGTTATAATTTAGTACTCTTTTGTTATAATTTATTTTGCATTTATAATAATTTATTAGACAAATGCAATATTTGTCAGTAAAATTTACTAACTATTGAAAAACAGGAAAAATAAAATGACATTTTTGTTCAATGTATTTACCGGTTTTAGTAGGTATGTCAAAACTAATTGTAGACGAAAATGAGAAATGGGGGGCATTATGGCAGAGCTTATTAAAATTGTCAAAGTATATACAGAGTGTTAGTGAAACGCTCCCGAAAACTGACCCATCACCAAAGGTACCATTAGCACTATCGAGCTATCGTCTGTCTTCGTTTTCGTATGTTTAGTATGTTCATCAGCAGTCTGGATATCATAGTACAGGCTCTGGCCTAGTTTGGGATCAGACGGCAATGGCCCGTGTGTGAGATGTGTCAAGTTATTTTTACTATATTACTATTATCTATTCTATTTAAAAAGAAACACGTAGGTATATTATGTATGGCATCTGTTTTGTATAGGTGGAAGTCCAGCGTGGTTGATTCCAACATAAATATTATGATGAAATACACGTTTATGTCTATTACGATAATTTCATAATTTAATACAACATATTATGTAACTTACTGGTGGTGACTTAGGTCACCAAAATTCCTAAGCATGGGTGAGGAAGGGATATTTCAGTGTTTATAAGTCGGTAGCCATTGGTAAAGTCATTACGTCGTTTTATTTTGTTTAGGAATACATTACACTTTGTTCTCTGCCTATGTATGGTGTCATGTTTGTACAAGTGCAAGTCCACCATAACTGCTTCCAACATCAACATTATGATGAAATATTTATACTACTTATTTGTACTTACTTCAATATTTCAAATAAATGTTGTGTTACTAAACAGATGGTGACTAAAGTCGCCAAACGTCAATGGAGATGGAAATGAGTTTTGTGGATGCTTGGAAAGACGGGTAACAATTAAAAGCAAAGCATCAGGCGAGATTCTTAGTAATCCCACTAATATTATAAAAGTGAAAGTTTGGATGGATAGATGTTTGTTACTGTTACTCTTTCACGCAAAAATCACTGAACCGATTGCGATTAAAACTTGGTATGTAGATAGCTGGAGATCTGGATTAACGCATAGGTTACTTTTTACCAATCCCGATATTCCTACGGGATCGGGACTTCGCGGGTGAAACCGCGGTGCGCTGCCAGTATTATAAATGCGAAAGTGAAGTTTGCAAGTAAGTTTTGTAAAGTAAGTAGGTAGGTACTTGGTGGTTGAAATATTATGTCTGTGAAGTCCCGACGACGAGGCAGGGGAATAACTCATCGCGAGATGTCTTTAAATAAAGTGCATATTATATACTCGTATATAGTAGGGCTGCCATCGGGTTTCCCCGGAGTTGTCCTAGTTTAGAACGCGTCCAGGGAGCGTGCGGACGGAGCTTTAAAAAAGTGTCCGGGTTTTACCCTCTCTGTGTCAAGGGAAAATGATAATTGTCAGATGAATCGTTAGCAAGCTGTTTAAATTAATAAAAAAATGTAAACGGAAATTGCGCTTTTCAAAAAAAAATTAAGATATCCGGGAAAAAATTGCGATTTCACACGTATGTCCGGGAGTTTTGAACTTTCGTCCGGCGTCGGTAATTAAAGTGATGGCAGGCTTAGTATGTAGAGACACTCTTTAGGCACGTTGAACTAGAAATTGAAGTAAACGTACAAATTATTAGGTTCGTTGATTTTGTTACTCACGCTAAGCGCTAACAGAGCTTATTTCTATCTTTCCTATTCTTTTACGCATATGAGATTATCTTCGCAGCTGAAAAATACTTTTTAACGAGAAATAAAAACTGACATACTCGTAGTCACTTTGTCCGTATAATCTAAACATACAGGCTAAGAAATGCTTCATTGTTTTTCACCGAGTGAGTGAAAAACTACTGAACGGATTTTCATGCGGTTTACACTAATAGACAGAGTGATTCATGAGGTAAATTTAGGTGTATAATTTGTTAAGATTTTGTGTAAATTGATTGAAATATGTTGATGATTGTTTAAGATGTCTCTGCTACTCGTGCGAAGCCGGGGCGGGTTGCTAGTTTAAATATATTTTACACGATTATTTGCATATTCTACGAAACAGACTGTAAATTTACCCAAGTAACAAGTAGTCGTGTTGTTTGCTTTCATAATCTTATTAAAAACTAGTAATGAACCGTAAACAAACAATAAAATTCCCGGCTTATGTTTTCTTAAGCCTTTTACTTGGCAAACGGACAGTGAGTCAGCGTGACAAACATGTCCATGTTCACAACAAAAGAGTACGGAACTCCCCAACTAAGGAGTAGGGTTGTCACACTACTGATATTGTCCCGGAGTGTGAACGTTTGTTCCGGTTTGGGAAAGTTATTAAAGTCGTTAGGACCCGCGTTTTATAAACTTTTGTTGATGATTCTATCATAATCATCGTCGTTATCATCATTCGTTGTCCAAAAGCAGAGCCACAAGTCACATAATATTATTTTTATACTCGTACTATGATTTTAAACTTTTGGTACATACCTACATTCACACAATAAGCTATTTATAAGACTAGCAGCGCCGGTTTCATTCGCGTAAGTCCCGATCCCGTAGGAATATCGGGATAAAAAGTAGCATATGCGTTAATCCAGGTCTCTAGCTACATATCTCTCTACTCTATGTACATACCAAGTTTCATTGTAATCGGTTCTGTGGTTTTTGCGTGAAAGAGTAATAAACATCCATCCATGAATCCAAACTTTCACATTTATAATATTAGTGGAATTACTAGCTGACCCGATATACGTTGTCCAGTCTTAACTATGAATATTGAATTCGAATCGGTATAATTTGAAGCGCGCATTCTGTCAATCGCGCCAACGCGAAAGTCACACGACTGCCAGTTATATCAAAAGCGCTAAGGTTACATCAGAAAAGTTAATAGGGTCGTTAAGTTTTCTTAAATTTTCTATCTTTCCGCGCAACTTTCTTAATTTTTTTTTTCATAAGAATATTCTCATGACAATAACAAACACAACTTTTTGTGTTTGTTATTGTCGTGAGAATATTCTAGAAGATTAGCGATATCGGTTCAACCGTTAACGCGTGATGCCGTGACCAAGGGAGATAGGGATTCAGTTTTATATATATAAAAAGAAAGCTTATTAGATTGTCTACAAAGTCATGAATGATTTATAAGTTTTTTTGAGGATTTTTCTTATTACATTGTGTTTTATAATTATAAATATATCTAAAAGCGAATACTAACTACTAATTAAGCGAAACTGAGGTTAAAGACTTTTGTAGTTGAATATAATATATTTGTTATTTATTTGCCAACAAATGATACACAATAATAATATAGGCAACCACAATGTTAATAACACAACAAGAGGGGTGGTGGCCAGAGGCTGTCCGCAAGGCGGAGTTCTCTCACCTCTCTTGTGGAACATTGTGGTCAATGAGCTTATTACTCGGCTCAATGATCGCAAGTTCCTCACAGTGGGCTATGCAGACGACCTGACCATCCTCATCAGTGGGCCCTTTGAGAGTGTGGTATGCGACCGAATGAAGTCTGCTTTGAAGGTCGTGGAACAATGGTGTGAGGAACACGACTTAACAGTGAACCCGACGAAGACAGAGTTGATCATGTTCACAAATAAACGCAGTTTAGGAGAATTAAGACTACCCAAACTATTCAACACCCGTCTAGCCCTTACCAAGGAAGTCAAGTATCTAGGAGTGATACTAGACAGTAAACTCCTATGGAACAGGCACCTGGACACAAAATTGAACAAAGCCAGCATTATTTTCTGCCAATGCAAGCGACTCCTCGGCAAAAGCTGGGGTTTATCACCAAAAATCACACTATGGCTGTACAAAACGGTCATACGGCCAATCGTCACATACGGTGCCATTACCTGGTGGCAGAGAACAGAGCTAAGCACCGTCAGAAACAAACTACAACAATTCCAGAGACTCGCATGTGCTGCCGTCACTGGTTGCATGCGCACAGCACCCACAGCTGCCCTTGAAGTAGCTTTAGATCTGGCGCCACTAGACCTATATATACAACAAGAAGCAGCAATGGCAGCCATCAGACTCAAACACCTAGGTCTATGGTACAACCAAGAAGGTCCTCATTCCAAATTATGGAACCAATTAGTGGAATACCAACCACTAATAGCTGCCCCATGCGATAGGATCCCTAAACAACATATCTTCGGTAGAAGGTACCGAATACAACTACATGAGAGCGACCGAGATCAATCTGGCATAAACGAAGTCCGGATATACACGGACGGTTCTAAGATGGGGACAGGGACTGGAGCCGGAGTTTTCTCACAAGACTTGAATATAACAATATCACTGGCGCTAGGCCGACACAGCTCCATATTCCAATGTGAGTGCGTTGCAATAACCTACGCCGCTACCGCGGTCATGTCAAGGGGTATAAAGGAGTACAACATCCGCATACTCTCGGACAGTATGGCCGTCCTGAAAGCCCTGGAGGGCAACACCATGCAACAAGACACTCGAACGTTTAGCTTCTGGCAATGGGCTAACCCTTCAATGGATCAGGGGGCATAGTAATTCACTCGGCAACGATGCCGCAGATGAGCTGGCAAGAAATGGATCTGCAACGACAGTGGCAGGGCCAACTATATTGCTGCCACTTCCCTTCAATCAACTTCGCTCATGGGTAAGGCAACGAACCCGTGAAGCGCACAACGGTCGCTGGGCTGATACGCCCGGCTGTAGGCAATCTAGACTGGTGCTGACGGAGGTCTCACCACGTTTAACCTGCAGACTGCTCAGTCTTAACCGACTTGAGATCAGAATAGTTGTAGGTACCATTACGGGCCACTTGGCCCTAAACCGGCACCTATTCACCATCAATGCGACAAACAGTCCTCTATGTAGAGGCTGTCTTAATGCGGAGGAAACGGCCGCCCACGTCGTCCTGGAGTGCGAGGGAGTGGCCACACAACGGGCAAATATCCTCGCAGGAGCGAGGTCGCTCCTAGAAGCCTGTGAACGCCCCAGGAGGCTTCTGTGCTTCTGGAAGGAGCTAGGCTGGCTCAACTAGCCAGCCTATCTGAACGCATAATGGACCGCCTATGAGTCTAAATGCGGAAACAGAGCCCTTTACCAATACCAACCACAATGTTAGTTGTGGTTGCCTATAGTGTATTTTTGTTTATTTGTAATAAATATAAGTGTAAATATAAGTGTAGTGTTGTGTAGTCGATAAATAATTTTATAGTCTAATTAAATGAGTACCTAATGAATAAAATAATTTAAAACAAAATACAGCCTACTTTAACGCGTCTAAATCCCATCCATCCTTGGGGTTGCAATTCTTTTTTCAAATTTTTCACAAGAGCGTTCCGGAGAAATAACCATAGATATAGTAGAAGAATCATTGAAAGCTATTCAAAACTGTCGAAGAGCGTAACGTACACACAAAAAATACACTCGTGTGGAGAAGTCGTTTAAAAAGTAATGTTTTTTGCGAAAATGTCACCTATTACTGATTTTCATTAATTTTAGATTGTAACGTCAATGAACAAACTTTAATTAAACTTAATTTTGCGTATATTTTCATCAGTATGGCAGCCCTATATAATATAAAATTGTGATAGGAAATTAGGTTGCGATTTGCGAATGGTTAACTGTATAGACTGACCAAAAAAATAAATAACATATTACCTTATAATTAGACCGTATGATTGTTTGTCACTATAGTGGTAGTATACACGTGCCGTTACCGATTTACGGTTTCGACGGGCCACTCGCAACGTAAGCACACTTAGCACACAATGCATAATAGTACAGAGTCTCAAACAAGCGAATGCTATTTCCAAGGTTAACCCACATTTTTCGTGCCCTCTTCACCGACATTAAAAAAAAGGTGATACTATGTGAGTCGGCTATGTTATTTCCCGTGTAGAACTTAATATTGTACTTATGTAAATTTTTGGGAAAACCACGTCAGGGAGGTCGTTCCAAACCGCGTAATACACGTAGTATTTTTCCCGCGACCTTCGTTGTAAACAAACATAGTTGACTTAATAAGCGGAAAACAGCACCTCATAAACACTCCCAATGACAGTGCAGGGTCCAGGTACCAGGACATTCACTCGTTGCCAAACCTTTCTCCATTCCCCTGGAGTTTTGGCGACAATACGTTTTTATTTTCTAGATTAGGTGAGGTAAACGTGGGGGTTGCCACTTTCCCACCTCACCGGGGCTAACGGTCAAGTAAAACCACACGGTGTTCTCCTTGACTCGTGTATACCCAAGGAAGGAAGTCCTCGAGAACCCTGACAAACTTTGGCCGCCTCTTAAACAGTGGGCAGTCACACCATTGCGTGCGGAGGGCCTTGCGCGTATCCGTACCGCACCGTATCAGGCCTGCTTCTGCTAGGGAAACGGTTAGCCGCACCCATTACACCTAGGCGAGCGCTCATGGAGGTCGGAGATCATTCTGTTGGCGACTATACTCATCAAAAGCAACCATTTACTAGGAATGCTATTTAACCTAGATCTACACAGCTGAACTATTTCCGTATTAAATAAAATTAAAATCATTTATTTCAATCAAACCAATTATAGGTATTTTTTAATTGTTAGGAGAAAGAGTCAGTCAGAATCAGTCCGTCGTGAAGCTAGTCGTCTGTTGCTATGCGTATGTACAGAGATTTTATGGAGAAAAACGGGCAAGATACTTCAAGGACACTCTTTTTTAAGATGTTTTCTTACAGTTCTCTGGTTATATTGCTTATAATAAGAAAAACTTAATTGCGAGGGCAATTTAACATAACGATCTAACATATAATCATCAAATTTAAGTATTCTATTTTTGCACTACTAACATTAATGATATTTTTAAAACAACTTTGACGATCTTTGTGGCACTACTAGACTCGCGGTCGCAGGTTTCTATTCCCGAACAATGCAAATATATATGTGTGTGTGTTTATCTGTATAATATATAGTACCTGGGAGACTTAGCTTTTTGCGTAGCTTTTTGTAAAATGTTAATTTTTTTTTATTTTCTTTTTTGCAAAATTGCCTTGTTACAGGAAATACAACTATACAGTTGTACTTAAAATGCAAAACTGTATCTGTGTACAAAATTTCATGAAATCGTTTGAGCCGTTTCCGAGATACACAAAATAATACATACATAAATAAATACATACATACAAGAATTGCTCGGTTAAAGTAATAAGATATGTATGCGTAATGACAATACCACACGGTGTGCCATACTGTGCCTAAAATAGAAGGGGGCTGTTGTTACGACATCAGGGCACCACCTCGAAGTCTTAATTATGCGACGTCCAGGCACAAGAGGACGTCAGTGCGTCGCACCTTCGCGGCGGGCCACTGACAGTTGAAGGGAAAAACCCGTCCAGTCCACCCGCGGCCAGTCCAATGCTATACCAAGGTAACTCCTTCCATTTACGTTAGCAACAAACCCCCGTACAATTCTAACACATACAAGGCACCACGTCTGCTCAGAATTCATAATAAACAGTATATTTCCTGCATACATTTTCCTCGTTGTTCAAAGTAAATCTAATTTAAATACGAATGAGTTTGTTACTATTAATCTCTTAAATTATGCACTAGAATTAAAGGAAACATTGTTTTATTTATTTTAAGAAATACAGGTTAAATTAGAATTGGTATAATTCCTTCAATCCACGTAATCAACTGTTTATAAATTGAAAGGAGTTTGACCGGTTGGTTTGCCTTGTATTAAAAAACAAAAACAAATTCTAGGCATGCAGCTGTCTGGTTTTTTTCAAAAGACGTAATTTCATACTGTGTTCAATTTTTTTTTTCTGTGTTGTGTCATGCGATACGAATTAGTACAAAACGGGAACAAAATTAACTAAAAATGATAACGTGACGTATTTCTAATTTTATTTAATACAGAAAGGTTAGTTATACGGCTCTCCCGATCGTAAGTGTTGACCGGAGTCCAAGAGTCTTTAGATAAATATAAAGATTTTTTGGATAAATCAAAATGTTTGGGAAAATGTTCAGGTATGTTATATTGAAGATCAGCATTTAATAGAAAAACTACTAGTCCAAGGGGAACCCTATACATGACACACATTCTAAGTTACTCATAATTTTTTTTTTTTGGGTTACATTCCACAAGATGCTACAATAAATCTTTCTATGTTGCGGTTGCTTTGGAATGGAATGCCATTAAATATAAGTCGAGTGTAATCACCTCTTTAAAATGATAAAGGATTATATATCTTTGCAATCACTTAAGCCAGTTATCACTACTTATCGTAGACTTATCTAAAATAAGTATGTTTAAGGATAAATGTATTTCATTCAAATTATCGTTTGAATGAAATCAATGTCTAAAACATGTTATCCCACTAATATTACAAATGTGAAAGTTTGGATGGATGGATGGATGGATGTTTGTTACTCTTTCACGCAAAAACCACTGAACCGATTGCGATGAAACTTGGTATGTAGATAGCTGGAGACTTGGATTAACGCATTAGCTACTTTTTATCCCGATATTCCCACGGGATCGGGACTTACGCGGGTGAAACCACGGGCGCTGCTAGTGATTAAATAAGTATTAGAATATAATAGAATATTATTTATTGTACACAATATAGTATATAATAACTAATAACAAACAATAGATCTTTAATTTAAAGTTAATGTTAGGTACAATAGCGGTTAACCCATTTATTTGCTTTTTTTTAAGTAAGACTACGCTTCGCATAACTTTTACAGGGTAGGCCAATCTTTTTGTTTCAATGTTTGGCACATAATCAAAATGATTTAGATATTGACATTAGTGTAAGAGTTTAGTTAGACTAACAAGTTTTAATTTTTTTTTTTCATTTTAAGTTCTCTAATGCCGTCGGTTCTATTTTTGTTAAAAAGTTGTTTTATTTTATACTTCACTAGCCGTTCCAGGCAGTTTCACCCGCGTTTATGGTCACTGCCCCACTCCTAAAGGTCGTAGCGTGATTGTTACAGAGCCTATAACCTTCCTTAATTAATATTCTATCCAATACAAAAATATTTTTTAGATTTCAACTTTTAGTTCCAGAGATTAGCGCGTTTAAACAAACACACAATCAATCAAAGAACTCTTGAGCTATGACTTTAGTATAGATTACGATAAAAACTTAAGGAAAACTATTAGAAAACTGTCTACACTACCTAGATCCGTATTTCGCCAGATCCTCTTCCCTCCACGTCTGGTTTGACGTCAAACCAAGCTCATTTTGTTGCGTACATTTCACTTTCAACATGGCGACCGGCTTTTTGGCGGAGGTCAACAGTCCGTGTCCAGAATAATAATATTAGGTCCGTGAGTTGATGCAACACGATGCAATCGGCCTTAAAAAAGTTTTTTTTTTAATTTACCAACCAATAAGCACACGTATACGACACATGTGAGAGGTTACGGTTGCCACTTGTATTCAATTAGCATCAAAGTGCAAATGAAATGGCTCGCTTAGATGCTCATTGTAATTGATCAATCGAGAACAGGACTCTCATTTTTTTATTGTAGACTTTATTTTAATACAACAGATGTAATAGGGTAGATGACTGTCAAGTCAAATCAGTATCTTTTTAGTAAACGTCAAAACGGTAGCGTCCGTACATTTTTGTATGAAATACTAAGGCGTGATGTCACGCCTTAGTATTGTCAAATCATTTACTTTTAATGTCAATTTAACAATTATAATCTAAATTAAAAACGTTAAAATAAAACTGACCACAATTTTCAACTTAAAATACTGTTTAAGTTATTTTATTGCGATACTTGGCGAAATAATTTATTTTGAGCATAGGCATCCATCCAATTCTGCCAGTGTGTGTATATTAATATTTATTTACCTCTATAAACGAGAGTGTTACACAAAGGTGTGGCCAAATTTTAGAAGCGTTATGTGTACCCGATAAATAGTTGATTTAGTTTAAATTTTTGAAGTGAAACTTCTTTGGAATCGTTGTGATTTGAAATTCGATGAAACAAAAACTCACACTAAAAAGAGACAAACATATTCATAAATAGGATTTAGCCTGCAAAAGAATGAGACAGAATACAAGTGGACAGTGTTTCCTATAATCTTTGTTTTTGCGCCTGCGTACTACGAAGCCTTAAGTCACACTAAAAAGAGACAAACACAATACAACAGGATTTAGCCTGCGAGAGAATGAGATAGAACGTATACAGCACTAAAAAGAGACAAATATGTTCATAAATAGGATTTAGCCTGCGAGAGAATGAGATAGAATACAAGTAGACAGTATTTCCTATAATCTTTGTCTTTGCGCCTGCGTACTACGAATCGTTCAGAAAATGCGTCAATGTTAACGCGGTGTCATTTTTGTGCATTTGGTTATTAAAATTCATTGGTTAATTAATTTATGTTAATTATTTAACTCATCTGTGTTAATTTGACCAATAACTTTTGTATAAATTTTATCTAAAATTAAGTTTATTAACATTAGTAAATTATTTGTGTTGATTTTACTTTTTATTTCTCATTCTCTCGTAGGCTACTTTTCTGAAGTTTCACTTCTGCCGTGTGTGAATTGCACACACACGCTTTTTTTTTTTTTTTCGTTGGATAGCGCTTTTCCTGGTAGAGCACATTTCTAAACATGTAATGAATTTTCATGTCAATTTTAGTGATTTGTAGACATTTTCTGAAAAAGAGATTCCATCAACATCTTTGGTATTGAATACCCATAGTTTCTACCTCAATTCGCAAGTTCAATTTGTCAATTTCAAAATAAGATTTCTGTATTAAAAATCACGAATTTTCCTGACATTGTTAGTTTAAGCACGCAGTACGGCACACCGTGTGTTTTTAGTCGGTTCGATTCTGACACACTGCCCCACCGAAAACCCCGGTGGGGTGATAGCCCGAGGGGGTTTCCACACGCACAAAAAAAATGCCATGTTATTTACGTTGTCTACTATTCGACCCTAAAATATGACCACATCTTTCTGCAACCCCAAGTATATTTAAACTGTTGTTATACCTGTTTTTGAAGTACTTCCACCCTACAAGAATAGGGTTGCTAGAGCTCCAAGAGGTGGATAAAATAGACTTCACACTAGTGAGATCACGGGTATTTCAAGGGAGCCTGAATACAGCTAACTACTTAAAAGGAAAGAAATAATATAGGCAGAGTGTGTGAAAGACGTTGATAAGGAAGCCTATCAATATCGCCTCCAAATCCAGTGTTATATATTCTGTGACAGGAGTTGTCGCCTTTGCACCTTCTGCTTTAAAAAAAAACAAAGTCAATATTTGAAAATAGAAAGTAAGGCTTACATTGCACAGGCTGTTATTTATGTAGAAGGTATGTTTATTTAGTTGGTGTGACCATGAAAAAAAAAAGTAGTATGATACTACGTTGATCAATAAGGTGAGCAGATCTCGTAATTAATGACATAGAACTATATTATCTTATCTGTGACATAGGTATTTAGATTTAAACAACGAATGCCGTCAAATCGTTATTTTAAGTAGGTATCCGTAATTAAATCTCAAATGTCAGATTCGATTTCTTTAGATAGCAGTTGATTAGATTACTAGTCGCAGTTTCATCCGCGTTTATAGTCACTGCTTCGCTCCTAAGGTTCGTGGCGTGATGTTACATAGCCTATAAACTACCTCAATGAATACTGTATTCAATACAAAACTAATTTTTCAAATCCGACTGGTAGTTCTAGAGATAAACGCTTCTAAACAAGCAATCAAAGAAAAAAAATCTCTTCAGTTTTATTATATTGGTATAGATATATTAATATTAGATTATATTTTATCATCAGATTAGAAGTACCAGGGTACAAAGTCCAGGTTCCAAATCAAATCAAAATAATTTATTTCAATGAAACCATTATAGGTAGGTTTGAATTGTCAGGAGTAGTCAGTCAGTCTAAGTCAGTCAGTCTAAGTCAGTCAGTCTAAGTCAGTCAGTCTAAGTCAGTCGTGAAGCTAGTTGCCTGTTCCAATACGTAGATCCTCTCCAAACACCACTACAAATAAAAAAATAACTACAAAAACTACAAACAAATAAAAATCTAATAATATAACTCTAAACCGAATTAATTAACTCCGTGGTAAAACCTATCGTCATGTCATGAATTATTAAAAAAATATCAAACGTCACTCGTCTTGGAAACTTGAAATAAAACTATGACCTAAGTTAATATTTTATTTATTCAAGTTTTAATCGTCATTAATGACTTCACAGATGACAAAATATCTCTCAAATGCGTAATTATTATATCGTGTTTTACCCGAAACACAAAACAGGTTTGTTTTGTTATTCGAGTGGATTTACCAACGCTATCGTTTTTATTATGAACTTATTATCTGGTGTCCGGTGGTGACAGTTGACGATATCTCTGGGTTTCACTGATTTTGCATCTGTGTAGTTGGATGTGATAGAACGCCCCCTAGTGGGATGCAACTTCTACGAAATAATTTAAACTAGTTCAAAATAGAGGAATGCAATATGTCGAATGTTATCTTTTTTTAAACTATGCATAAGTGAAAAGACAAAGACAAAACCGTACAATACATTTAGTGTTTTCAATATTTCATGAACTGGGCTTACGCTCAAAATAATGACTGGCCTGTTGGCCTAGTGGTTAGTGACCCTGACTGCTACGCCATAGGTGGGTTCATTTCCCACCCGAGTCTGGATGTTCTTTGTGGTTTGTGTCCGTGGTTTGTATGTATGTAAAGTCCCCCGCGACACAGGAGTCATTCCTAATGCAGGAGTTGTCTTTAAAAAAAATTAAAACTTTGCAAAGACTTTTGCGAAGTCCGGCAATAAAATAACTCAAAGTAGTGTGTATACTGTCGTCCAGTTATAGTTTACCGTTTTTATTTTATTTTATAATCTGCAAATTAACATTAAAGTGCATGGTTGGCCTTGACAGTCATCTTGACCCTATTACGGTCAAATTTCGACCCAAAGTGCGACCACTGGTTATTATAATGTGTCACCGAGGGTTCCGTAAGCAAACAAACTTGTATGTGGATAATACGTCCATCTCGGAAATTAATTTTTGAAGATTTTTGTCCGTCTTTTGAAACAAAGTCAACTTTCTAAACGCAAAATATAAGTTTGTAATTGCAAAAATGATTTTCTTTATGTGATATTACAACAAATTAACAACTTACGGATTTTTTCCTTTACTTGTGCTGTCAGACCTTGCTTCTAAAGAAATTTCATGATTCTAGGTCAATGGGAAGTTCCCTATAGGTTTTGATTTACCTGCAAAATGTTCAATTTTGTTAAAATCTTGGGCTTAATGGCCGTATCTTTTGATTTTACAGCTTCAAGGGTTTCCGAGAAAAAGGGTCTTGACAGACAGACAGACGGACAACAAAGTGATCCTATAAGGGTTCCCTTTGTCCTTTTGAGGAACGGAACCCAAAAATAATAAAATCTTAACTCTACAAATTAATCTGCAAATTAAATTATTTAATTTCAAATAAACTAATTAAACATATTTTTTGGATGGTCATGGGTAGGAGTCAGTCAGTCGTACGCTAGTTGCTTTACCACGTCAACGTCCATCCTGAGCCAGAGGTCGTGGGTTCAATTCCCACCCAGGACAATACATTGTTAAGCGGCGGTAGCGTAATGGCTAAGGCATCGGACTTGCGATCAAGTGGTTGCGGGTTCGAACCCCACCCAGTACACTACCGACGTGAACCCACCACGTGAACCATACCCCTCCTAACACAAGCATTTTAGCTTAGCTGGAGGGGTTAACAAGAATACTAGTAATCTGTGACCCACGCCACTAGAATTCTTTAAAAAAAATTGTGATAAGCATGATCATTTATTCTATGTCTCGGTATAATTTATGTGTAATGTACGTATTTATAAATACGTGTACGTATACGTGTAGATGTTTATCTGCAGTCTGGTTACCATGGTACAGGCTCTGCCTAGTTTGGAATCAGACGGCCGTGTGTGAGATGTGTCAAGTTAATTTCCCATTTTAAATGAAAAAATCATAAGAAACAATCATATATTATTATGTCGTATGAATTTCAAGCCTGTAGAATCATCGTTTACCAAATTCAAATTCAATATCTTTATTTCATAAAATTGATCATCAATTATTCGAAATTTTCGATTTAATAAATAATTATTATAATTAAAAATTATAGATCTACACACACAGAGTCACTGCAACAATAGTTTGCTTCGTCAAATGTAAAATTATTAAAGAAAAAAAAATGGATAACATAATATCATATCTGCCTGTTTCGATCTATAACCGCCCGTTTCCAAATGGTTGAGCCTTGTGAGAAGAAATCGGGCAAACAAACTCACGACCCCCTTTAAAAAAAACCAGACAGTTTTAACAATATTCAGTAAATATCACATCATTTTGTTATGTTTTTAAAATAATACCATGATGATAATTTTTTTTTCCTTTTTTTTTTAAAGAAAGACACTGCCACTTTAGGAATGACTCCTGTGTCGCGGGGGACTTTACAAACATACAAACAACGGACACAAAGAACACCCAGACTCGGGTGGGAATCGAACCCACGACCTCTGGCGTAGCAGTCAGGGTCACTAATCACTAGGCCAACAGGCCAGTCAAATATAATTAAGACGCAAAAATAAACTTGTGTAATTTTACTTGCTTGTTTTTTTTATGGTATAGGGGGCCCGTGGGAATTTCGGGATAAAAAGTCACCTATGCATTAACCCAGGACTCCAGCTATCTCATACCAAGTTTCATCACAATCGGTTCAGTGGTTTTTGCGTAAAGGAGTAACAAATATCCATCCATCCATTAAAACTTTCACATTTATAATATTAGTGGGATGATCGTACTTATCAAGTCAGGGTCACTAACCACTAGGCCAACAGGCCAGTTAAAATAGTGTTGTTATCAGAAAATTAAACATCTATGGAATAAATACTAGTAGGTTACACTTTAATAGAATGTTTCTCGGTTAAGCTAGAAATAAGTTACCTATTTAAATATCGTCTTCAAGACGGCTGAGTCATCCCGACTGGCAATGTCTTAAGTAAACATGTTGTATATTTTATCTACACGATAATGTTTCCCTAACATCAACGAACAAACATTACATATTACAATTATTATTTATAGTCTGTAGAAACAGATATTTTTGTTATGCAATGCGCGTACAACCATTCAGATATGTGGCCGATAATATTGCATTCGACTGCAAAGCCAAAGGTCGCAGGTACTATTCCTGCTCAGTTTTTTTTTTATGGTATAGGGAGCAAACGAGCAGACGAGTCATCTGATGGTAAATGGTTACCGCCGCCCATGGGCACCTGTAACCCAAGAGTCACAAGTGCGTGCCCTTAAGGTGGGAATAGGGGAACGGGGAGGGAGAGCGGGAAGACGGGAGAGGGGGATTAGAGGGGAGGAGAGGGGGGAGAGGGGAATAGGGGAACGGGGGGGGAGAGCGGGAAGACGGGAGAGGGGGATTAGAGGGGAGGAGAGGGGGGAGAGGGGAATAGGGGAGAAGGAAGGGTTATTACCTCCGGTAACCTCACTCACGCGGCGAAAAGCAATACAATCATTGTTTCACAGCCGGTGTTCTGTGAGGCCGTGGCATCGAGCGGAGTCGAGACGGTCCATACGTGCCGAAGCATGGCTCTCCCACTTAAGCGTGCAAGTGTATGTTTGTATTGGTCCGGGAGTTTTTCTGTGTAATATAAATAAATAATGACTTGACACATCTCACACAAGGTCTTCTGGTCCCAAACTAGGCAGAGCTTGTACTATGGTAACCAGACCGCTAATAAACATACTTATATATTTCCAAATACATACATACATATTATAAATAAACTTCATCATGTTCATCTCACAATTATTTGTCCTGGGTGGGAATCGAACCCACGACCTCTGGCTCAGCAGTCGGGATCACTAGACCAACAGGCCAGTCAATATGCATTTACAAAAATCAAAATATATCTAATTAGCTATGTAATATCCGTGTTCTTGAACGACTTGAAGCAATTATGCTTAGTTTTGGTCAAATAGTACTGTGTAATGTCTCAAATTCAAATTTATTTATTTGAAGAACTCAGAATATTATTTCCAACTTGGTGGAAGGTTTAGCTAATGTTCTGTGCAGCAATAAATGTACACAATGGCACAGATAAGGTAATAAATAGGTACTTCGTAACTTTGTACCGGGAACATACGCTATGGCTACTCCCCTCCGGTCCGTCGGTGGCCCGTGTTGCTCTATGTTCGTAACCAATAACTTTATGAAGCCACTTATATCGAACTGAACTCGTCAAGAACGATTGGTCTAGTGGTTAGTGACCCTGACCGCTATACTTATAGGTCGTGGGTTCGATTCTAACCTGAGTCTGGGTGTTCTTTGTGTCCGTTGTTTCTATGTTTGTAAAGTCCCCCGCGACACAGGAGTAATTCATAATGCGGGAGTTGTCTTTTAAAAAAAAGAAAAAAAAAGAAATGTTTATTACTGCGTCACCCTAGAACTGATTAAAGAATTATGCCTACGTATAATATGTTCAAAAATGCCTTTAGAGGTTAAATATCTAGTTCAAACTGAAATGGGACCAACCAACCACCTTAAGTACAACTATTTCAATAAGTAAAAAGAATTATTAAAATCGGTTCACAAAGGGCGAAGATATCTCCGCCATTTTGAAGTCGGGTTAAAAAATAGTTATTAGCAAGCACGATTACAAGCTCTCTCAAAAAAAAACTGCGATACAGCCACACGCGCACGATGCGCACACGCATCGATACAACATTTATCGTTTTGTTTACAATTCAGTTACATTTTATAAAGGCGTGTTAGGCATGAATGAACGTAATTCGAGCCATGTTTTGGATATTAGCCTTTTGCGTCAACTACTTGTTACAGATTGCTTGTAATCATGTTTGGTATTTGGAAAACAAATTTTAATGGACATTAATGTTTTGGTGGATTTTATTACAAAGTGGCTGTCTGTTTCTGGTTTTATTATCCTTAGTTATAAGTAGGATGAGGATGCCGATGGTCAAAGGAGCCGAACGACCCGACACAAACGCCGTGTCAGATCATTCGGCTCCTTTGATATGGTTGAAGTGGACGTTGGCTGGACTCGTGAACGAGTGCTGTTGGTTGGGGATGGTCATCTCCGAACTGCTATTATTTACATGTAGTAATAGTTTGTTTATAGTTTAGAACAAAACGTTACCTTGTACTCATATTTAATTTGCGCAAATAAGCAATGTAACCAAAGACTTGTAAAAACATGTTGAAAAAGAGTGTCCTTGGAGTTTCTTGTCTGTTCTTCTCCACAGGATCTACGTATTGGAACAGGCAACTAGCTTCACGACTGACTTAGTCTGACTGACTACTACTGCTGACAATTGAAAAATACCTATAATGGGTTTAATTGAAATAAATGATTTTGATTTGATTGATTGATTTGAGGAGATATGGCGCAGCAGATTTTTGCTCGATTACAGAGAGATTGCAATAGCATTTTCATTTTACAAAATACCGAGTTTAGACAACGCTATTACATATATGTACAATAGCCACAAAAAGAGTTCAATCCTACTTAAATTCCTCGACAAATAATCCCCGGACACATAACCATAGCACGCAAACTGAACAAGAAATAACTCAAAATGAGGTGTTTTTTCGTACCTAACTATAACAAGAAAATGTATTTTAGAATCTTTCACCAAAATCTTACTGGTTTATTAAATAAACGTAATTTATTGTAAATTTATTTAAACAAGAAAATAATCAAGAAGTAGATATAATATGCTTGTCTGAGACTTTTGTTCAAAAAGGCCATGAAAAAAAATCATTTAAAGTAAAGGTTCGTGCTCTCCTCTTCCGTAAATTGGTGGAGTCATCAGAAATATAAAGGTAATTTTGTGTTTATAATAAACATACTTATATTTAAATATTCTTGTATGTATGTATCTAAGTATATATTAATTTATTTGCCTTTTTTTCCTTATTTCACTCATTCTTATAGTTTTTAATGCACCTACTTCATTCATTTCTACATCTAAGGTAGACTGGCAGAGAATGCCTTTGGCATTAAGTTCGACTCTGTACACATTGTGCATAAAGTTTAAAAAAAAAATTAAAAATGGCAAATATAACAGGACTCAATTTAGCAGTCTCTGAATTGAGACAGACAAAACAAAAACGGGGGGGAGGATGCATTTTCGTTAATAAAGGATTACAGTACAAGCAAGTAAATCTCAACGAGTATTCCGTTGATAAACATTTCGAATGTTGTGCAATTGAAGTAGTTTCCCAAAACATGTTTATCATATGTTTATATCGTACACCTTAGTCTGATTGCAATTATGTTTTTTAATAAATTCGAAAACAGATTACAGAATTACAGATATAATTAAAAATAGATTGTGTGTTGGCTGGTGATTTAAACATAGATACACTAAAATCAAATAATAAAGCAACCAAATATTTAATAGAACTTGCACATGCAACAGGTGAACATGCAGATGCAACAGGTGAACATGACATTTGACATTTCAGACCATAACACTGCTCAGTTATTAACTACTAGTAGCGCCCCGCGGTTTCACCCGCGTAAGTCCCGATCCTGGGGGAATATCGGGATAAAAAGTAGCCTGTATGTTAATCCAGGTCTCCAGCTATCTACATACCAAGTTTCATCGCAATCGGTTCAGTAGTTTTGGCGTGAAAGAGTAACAAACATCCATCCATCCATCCATACTTACAAACTTTCGCGTTGATAATACTAGTAGGATGTTTTCTCTTAGCCGAGCAGGACGTGACACATTTCCTAAAACGAGAATTAAAAAATTGAATCGAAGCTATAAACCAAAATGGATAACAAAGGGTTTAAAAATTAGTTGCAGAACAAAACGCTACACATATTTTGCACATAAATCTAGCTCAACTAAAATCAAAAATAATACCTATTCTAAGATTTTACATAAGTGCCTTAATCAATCGATAAAAACAGAAATTCTGATTTGACAAAATCTCTAAAAACGTGTGCAAAACCTCCTGGCAACTTATAAAACAAGAATCTGAATATAATACAAATTAAACTTATCGATTGGATAAAAAAAGAGATGTTATATTAAACAATCCATATGACAAAGCAGACGCATTTAATAATTATTTTGTTAACTTACCTTTTAAAAAAGACTTCGTGTATGACACATGTAAAACTAACTTAAATAGCGCCATTTTCTTACAGCTCTATAGTTTCGATGAAATTCATCATCGTCGTTGACGTTAAAATTACTGTATTATCGTCTGAAAAATGTATAGGTAAATTGAGTAACAAGACATCATCATCACATTTACACGATGTTAACGTAACATGCTCAATTTTAAAAAATAAGTCCTAATTTATGCATATAGTAATGGGGTCTTTTGGCATTATCATGGGCGTACCCAGCTTACGAAGTGACTATTATCTTATCTGTGACCCAGCTTTTAGCCTAGGGGGGAGCAAAATTGGTGTTTGTAGGCCCCTAGTCGGGGGGGGGGGGATCAAAAACTTTACTCAAAATTACCTTAAAGTACCTACGTAAGCTTGCTAAAGCCAGGGTGGGGCAACTGCCCTCACCTGCCCCCGCCCCCTCGGTACGCCCATGGGCTTTATTCCATACTAAAAATAAGCTACTCGTATCTTTATCATCTTCTTTTAAACAATTAGGTTAATAATGCTCTATCACTTTCAAGAAGATTTTCAAGAAACGTTTAAAATAATCACTTGTGTATACTTCTAAAATGTAGATCATTCGTAGAATACACAATATGAATAAGTAATCTATTGTTTAACTAAGCAACTGAGTAATGATTAACTGATGCAGAGAACTCATTAATATTTCTTTAAAACTCAAACATTGTACTGTATACGTGCGCACTGTGTTTGCATGCCAATCGCAGAAACTAATGTTTCGGGAAAACTTAAACACATATTGGTTTTACCTACAGGAAAATTAAAGTTATAAACAAAGAGTTTTGAGAATAAAATAAAATGTTCAATTTGTACGGCTAACTATCTTTTTAGAAGTTATGGGTTTTTAGTGTGAAGTTCAACTGTTCTCTCAAAGAACAGGAATAAAAGAGACAAGGCAGTTAACGCGTAAAATGTGAAAACATACAAAATTAGCATTATTTTTTTTCTTTTTATGCCTTTTAAAAATAATAATAAATTCTTATCTGTACCTAGGAAACTGTGTTGTGATGTTCCACTAAATTAATAAAAATCTTTTTAACAAAAAATAAACCGACGAAAAGAACTAAAAAGCAAAAAATAAATAATAATCCTTTTAAGTCTTGAGTACTGAGCTTATTTATATAAACTATCAAATTTTATATAAACTAATTTTCAGTCGGCGCCAAACAACAAATGATTAATTGCATGCTGCATGATGTGATGATTCCTAAACGCAAATACCTGATATAGTTATGAAAAGTAAACAGAAAGACTATTCGTTCCTACAATTTTCGAGGATTTCTCCCAATTTTATCAGGATCCCATCATCAGATCTTATAGAAGAGTCAGATAGACAGACTACCCGTAATACAGGAAAGTGTTCAAAAAACAAAAGCGTATGTTAGCAGTTACTGCAAAATGAGTTTTATTTCCTTAACCCACAATTCACAATGCCGTGTGTGGAGTTGCCTTTACGTGCTGCGTCACTGAACTTGATTAAGGCCGTAGTAGGCCGTTATAGCACAGATTACAAATAGTGAAATAGTAAATAGTTTATAGTCAGCTGTGGTTTGTCCGCCTCGCAAACACGAGACAGTCGAGACAGGTGACTCGTGCGCACACGCGCGCCACGTTAGTTTTGCTGACGTCATCTGTCAGTGGTTGTATTTATGAATAGATTATGTTGGTACATAAGTACTATTTATAACCGTGTATTATTCATTTTTGATTTCTTATTTGTTTCCAGTTTGACGAGCGATTTAAATATCAATATTAGATTTTATGTTTTCATTTAAATTGATTTAATGTATTATTAACTTTTTAAAAAGTATTACCAACTCAATGCGCCTAATTCATTATAAATTGTAATAAACTGCACGTATTCTTCATCTCTTAATTTTCCACCTTCAGAGGTGGAATATTTGTTCAAATTTGAAATCGGTTCACAAATGGCAAGTTTACAAAATTTAGAACCTCCTCCTTTCTGAAGTCGGTTAAAAACCAGATTAATTTATTGTTTAAGATTTTACGTTGAAGTTGAACAGTATGTTGCACAATATTTCTAATCGATTTCGAAATTGGAAAAACACCTAAGTCACGGTGAAGCAGCCCTAGATTAAAATATAAATTTATATAAATAGACTAAATTACTTTTGTAATCTGATTGCTAATCACGATTACTTTTATCATTGTATACGTTTACAATTTAATTACTTACTTGGTACAGTTATCAAAATCAATTATGAATGACTGCGTATTTTATTGCTCTCCCCTGTCTTTATAACCTCTATTGGTTACTTGGTCCGTGTCAGCGTGTTTCTCTATTTGCATGCACGTACTTAGTAAACCCATACAGTCGATTTTCATAATATGACTTTAAAATAATATATTTTTCTCCTACATAATTATTATTATAACAGCTTTGATGTTTTCGCTCACTCAAAACGGCACCGCAATATTGATACGGTAGTTTTACGTACAGAAAAAGCGTGTAAAATGAAATATAACCAGGGCCGGATTACCCATGCCGGGGCCCCTAGGCAATGCAATTATTGTGGCTAACTTCCTAAAATACATTTTTTCTATCACAATGCAATTATAATCATAATTTCGTTTTTTTACTTTTCTTTTTTATTTTTTTACTACCTTCGTAATGAAGGTATACCATCATTCTAAAGCCATGTATTCAATGAGAAACAATTGTTTATAAACACTGTTTCAGAAACAAAATCTACGTGTTTCTGAATCAAAAATGTATTTCTGAAATCAGTTTCGCAACAGATGCATACGAGTGTAGACGCATGTTTCACTTGTTTATGAAACATGGAGATATAAACTTTTGTAGATACAAAATCTCCGTACATGGGGCTTCTAGCCGATGGGGGGCCCCTAAGCAGCCGCCTACTCTGCCTTATGGATAATCCAGCCCTGAATATAACCCAGGCATACTATTAGTCAATCCATACAGTTCTACGAAAACGCCAATACTTTAGGTAAAGACAGTTATATGATTGTTATCAATCGAATGCTGACAAATTGACAGCTCCAAGTTACCATCTATCGATCATACTCCACAACAATCAGATAATAATTTACAGCTTCCTTTAGAAAGATAAACTGTGCTGCGTCACTTAGCATCCAATGTGAAGAGTTAAAAATCATCATTTTCTGCTCAGTGGCTGAAATTTGACAGGGTGCAGTATTGTGCAATACTTATTACTTGTTGTCTGTTCAATTTGCCAGATATTATGAACGCCACTTGCCCGCCTTTTCTGCATGATCCGGTTCCTTTCCTTTTTTAAACTGAATTTTTCGAATACAAATTCGAACTATTTTTTTTGCATAACAACTCTTCGCCGTAGCCAGCCAGGAACAAGCCACGTTCTTTACTATGGTTTCTTTTGTTTTTTTATGTTTTTTTTTCTGCCTAAGTGCACTCTTTCAGTCTGATCCCCTGAAATTGTCGCTCTAAGTACGTACGTACATTATGAGGTTAATTATAAAGGACATCCTAACAGGTTTTTACAAGGTCATCAAAATGCACGTGACGCTCCTAGCATTGTAAACAACTGTCAGGCTAAAGTGATAAGGTTATATAATATTATTATAAGTTATTAGGTCTATAATCAATACAAGTATTCCAATTGTCAATACCAGTAGGGATAGATGGATAAAATTGAAGTATCTGTTTGTAATGTCAAAATAATATTTTTTTAAGCTCATACAGTTATTTGCACGATACCTATGGCTAAAAATCAATTTATAAAATTTAAAAGTGACCGCATTATCTTAGACGGACCGATTTCTTTGACACCTTAGTGGTATAAAAAGTTATGTTACTGTGCATTAATTGCGTACTTTGTACCTTATCTTATATCTAAATTTGGATGCTCTTTAACCTTTAAAACTGAAATGTGTTAACAACTTTGTTTGAATGTCCAAAGTTACACGTAAATATTACAGGACTATTAATCCCACTAATTTTAAAAATGTGAAAGTTTGGATAGATGAATATATGTATGGGTGGATGGATGGATGGATGTTTGTTACTCTTTCACGCAAAACCATTGAACTGATTGCGATGAAACTTGGTATGTAAATAGCTGGAGACCTGGATTAACGCATAGGCTACTTTATCCCGAAATTCCCACGGGATCGGAACTTACGTGGGTGAAACCGCGGGGCGCTGCTAGTATGTTTTATTTCTATCTTCAGAAATAAGACTCATACAAACACCAAGATTTAGGAGGAAAATCAACGTTTATATTATTCTTTCCTCTTGTAAATGTTTATTCTTAACATTTTTTCTGTTTAGTTTTATTGCATATTTATGTTTATCTTTATTGTATACTAGCTGCGCCCCGCAGTTTCGCCCGCGCAAGTCCCGATGCCGTGGGAAAATCGGGATAAAAAGTAGCCTGTGTTAATCCAGGTGTCCGCCAACTGTCAGACGACTGACAGTTACGTCAAAAGGGCTAAGGTTACATTAGAAAAAATAACATGGTCGTTAAGTTTTCTTAAATATTCAAATTTTTCGCGCAACTTTCTTAATTTTTTCCTTCATAAAAACCTTCTCCTGACAATAACAAACACAAAAAAAAAAGAATTAGGGAAATCGGGCCAGCCGTTCACGCGTGATGCCGTGACCCAGCTAAATAGGGATTCATTTATTTATATATAGATGTATAAATTAAACCGCTTTGAAAAGTACTACTAGTGAAGTAGCCTTCTGATGTTGAAAACAGTCGCCAGGGATTGGCAGTGTACATATAGCACACTAGCAGCGCCCCGCGGTTTCACCCGCGTAAGTCCCGATCCTGTGGAAATATCGGGATAAAAAGTAGCCTATGCGTTAATCCAGGTCCCCAGCTATGTACATACCAAGTTTCATCGCAATCAGTTCAATAGTTTTTGCGTGAAAGAGTAACAAACATCCATCCATCCATCCAAACTTTCACATTTATAATATTAGTGGGATTTTATTTAAAATGAATGGTCAAACTTAACTAAATTAAGATAATAATAAAAAAAGTTAGATTAGATACACGAGATTGCATCATTTCAATGGTTTTAGTGAATCGATTGATAGCCAAGAACAGCAACCTGATAAGGTTGGCGAAACCTGGAACTTTACGGTGTACTTATTGTAGAAACTTTCTCTAGAGTTCTCACCACGGATACCTTCGTCCCTGTACCAGTAATCGATGTGAACCCCTTTGTCATAATTAAGAAAACTCATATTTATCATAAATTATTAGGTCGATCATCAATACAAATAAATAAAATTGAAGTGTCTGTTTTTGTAATGTCAAAATAGTAGTTTTTTTAAGCTTATACAGTTATTTCCACGATACCTATGCCTGTTTGTTTCACCTAATCTCCGGTACGGGTGGACTGATTTCCACGGGACCTTTACTGGCAGATAGCTGGTGTTATAAGGAGCAACTTAGGCTACTTTTATTTTCGAAAAAGAGTTAGGCTTACGCGCAAAATATATAAATACATGTATGCGACTACGCTCGCGTGTCGCGCGGGAACTGCTGGTGTTAAATAAAAATAAAGAAATTAAAAAGACAGCTCTATAAGACATACACAGAAGCTGACGTCTACGTATATATATTTAGGATGAAAATTACATGAAAAAGACAAGTTCTGAATGGGACAAATCAAATAAAGACACATTAGAGTGCACAGATGTAACTGGCAACACTAACTATTAATTGGCGCGCCAATATTATCTATGGGTTAGTGTTGCCATAATGTAAATAAAAATATACTACGCACATAATGGTCGTAGTATGATTAGTTAGGACTTATCAATCTTCACTACACTTTCTTCTTAAAATTCTAATAAATAGCTTTTATATGAAAGCAGTTCAATCATATTCTTCTTCTATTCCTATTATAGTAAGCAATATAAAGTGAGTGAGTGAGTTGTAGTATGAGTTTGTTTCTTTGTTACGCTTAACTGAAATGTTGGATACACTTTTTCGAGGATTCTGTATCCCTGACAAAGTCTCTGTAAAGGATATCTTTCGTCCAGAAAATAACTATAAATTTAAAACACCCCCGACTCGAAAATCCCTTCAACGATTACAAAATGCCTTACATCATTTTGGAAAAGAGCTGATACTCTTACATTGCTGGACCGATATTAACCAAACATAGCTAAGAACCACCGCAAGGAAACTCAAATGAAAAAAACCGCAATGAAATCAGTCTATCCGTTTGAGAGCTACGATGCCACAGACAGACACACACTCACACACAAACATCGACGTCAAACTTATAACACATAGATATAACACATAGATCACACATAGATATCTTCTTTTGTACATTGAGTGAATTCACAAAAACGTCACTATTTGTGATTTGTTATAAATAAATGTATGTATATATGTGTATATGTATATATATGTATGTGTATATGTATATATATATATGTACTAAAAGTTGTCAGGTGATTGTTAATATAATTATTAAATAATAGATTTTTTATATTTTTTAAATGTTAGTAAATTAGTATATAAAAAACAAAGTAGCTACATTATTGTATTAGGGTGCACCCTGTAAAAATAATGTATGATTGGAAAAATAAATAAATAAATAAATAAACACCCCGTCGTTTTTGGGTCGGGGGTTAAAAATACTGTTGCTGAGGGTTAGAAAAATATTTACCACTCTACTCCAGCACGACTAAACGGCAACCATTTTAATTAATTGAATGACGTATATAATGACGCACGGCACAGTTCGGAAACGTCTCGAGATTTTTCCTACTATATTGAGTGCAAACTCAAACAAGGTAAAACTAATAACTAATTGGCCTGTTATTCTAGTGGTTACTGACCCTGACTGCTGAGCCAGAGGTCGTGGGTTCGATTCCCACCCAGAACAAACAATTGTGTGATGAGCATGATGATTTGTTCTGTCTCTGGGTGTAATTTATCTAATATGTATGTATTTTGAAATATATAAGTATGTTTATCAGCAGTCTGGTTACCATAGTACAGGCTCTGCCTAGTTTGGGATCAGACGGCCGTGTGTGAGATGTGTGAAATTATTATTATTATTCTTCTCTTTATTAACATCTATAAAACATATAAATTACATTTTTAAATACATTATTATAAAAAAAAAATATATTTAAAAATATAAAAAATAGTGCCCCACCGGTATCGAGTACAGGGACCAAGCTACCGGTGGTTAGGGTTCCAGAGATAGAAACCTCCTCACAATACGTGCCGTGTCAAGAATGACTGCCTTCTGCATTAGGCCCTTAATCCAGCTGCCTAACGTGAGCCTCTGAAGGTGTTGATCGAGGCTCTTTGCAATCAACCCATGGGCTGATATGACTATCGGCACAATGATTGCCGAATCCACATCCCACATGTCGACCACCTCATGGGCCAAATCCAAATACTTCATTTGTTTTTCTTTTTCAGCCCTTAAGAGATTGTCGTCATGGGGAATGGTGATATCTACAATCATTGCTCGGCGCTCTAATCGGTCTATTACCACTATATCAGGTTTATTGGCAACAATAGTCCTGTCATTATTCTCTTTATTAACATCTATAAAACATATAAATTACATTTTTAAATACATTATTATGTAAAAAAAAAAATATATAAAAATAGTGTCCCACCGGTATCCGGTACAGGGACCAAGCTACCGGTGGTTAGGGTTCCAGAGACAGAAACCTCCTCACAATACGTGCCGTATCAAGAAGGACTGCCTTCTGCATCAGGCCCTTAATATTATTATTAACTAGCGACCCGCCCCGGCTTCGCACGGGTGCAATGATGATACTAAATATACTACTCAACGCTCAAATCTAAGCCTGCAACATTGAAAGTTTGATCCTGCGATTTATTAATGGTCATTGCAAAAGATATTTTTATCGGAAATTGTCCGGCCCTCTGGCCGGTACCGCCGCCGCAACCGCTATGTCCCTGCATTTTAAATTTGTAATTTCTTCGAAAATATTCATTGAAATTACATGCTGGAAAAAGCCATTGTGATCTATATTAAATGCACACTGTATTTAAGGTACTTAATTGGATAAGGATTAATGCTGTATTGCTTAAAATCGCTTCGTAAATAAGCCATTATTTCTCGTAAAAAGTAAAGGATAAAAAATGGTTATTGTGGGTTATCCCTAAGAGATAGACATATACCATCGCGGACTTTTTTTGTAGACCTTTTTAAGGTGTACAATACTGTAGTACATTATTTTGACCTGCCTCGTTGTGTTCAGCCAGCGTTTGCAATGTAAACGCAAAAAAAATGTGTTTATTTACGACATCACATTAGAAACCTCTAAAGTTATCAGTGTTTCTCTACTATATTATGCATGTATTATACATATAAACTTTCCTCTTGAATCACTCTATCTATTAAAAAAAAACCGCATCAAATTCCGTTGCGTAGTTTTAAAAATCTAAGCATACCTAGGGACAGACGGACAGCAGGAAGCGACTTTGTTTTATACTGTGTAGTGATATACCTTCTTCTTACAGTTTTAGGAAAAAACTGATGAATTGCACACCGAAGTAGACCGAATTGTAGAGAACTGAAAAGCAAGTAAAGGTAGTTTTGTCTCTTTTTAACTAATACTACGGATAGATAGATTATTTATTAGTGTCCCTGTTTGTAGCCTGTTCTTCTCCATAGGATAGAATGTAGAACATGTTTTCGGACTTTGAAAACAGCGTAAGTATATGGACATTTCCATACAATCGAGGCGAGGAAGAGAGGCATATTTAACACCCAGATTTTGCGCACTATAATTAGGTGTAACTCACGTAATAGCAAGGGCAAGGTTATTGCCGTCAACATGGTACTTTGGGAATTGAAGTTGGGAAAATTGGGAGGTATATTGCAAGGATTAGGTTAGAAGTGAAGGCAATGGAGGGAGTTGGGGAGTGAAAGCAATAACTTGAGGTCAGGGTCACATATCTGTTACTCGAACTGGCTGTTGCTGGAAGTGCAAGATCTATTTTACTCATGGTTCAATTAGTTAAACCATAAAAACTTATGGTTTCTCGTAATTATCAGTTTATCGCAGTTATAAATTATGTAAATAACTATTTACCAAGATAAGAAGCATACATTTTTTTGTCCTCTTTTCAGTATCTCATAATTTTTCCGTTTGACCTCGTCTGGCATTAGATTTTCCATTCATTTCTTTAACTTCCTGTTTAAAACAAACTATAATTACTAAAGTATTAACGTTAAATAACGACTAGAGGTATAATGGCGTTTTCCACTTGCCACTATTATTAACATGCCTCGGAGAGCACGTTAAACCGTCAGTCCCGGGTGCCATACAAACATCTGTGGCATTCTTTACGGGTAGTTGGAGCCCTAAAAAGTCCGACAATCTGTCTAACTACAGAACTTCGATATCGCCTAGTACTTGGGTTGTGGAAGTCTGATGGCAGTCGCTTCACGTAAAATATCAACGTTCGGCAGTTTCGTAGTTAGAACGAAAGCCGACCCCAACTTACTTGGGAAAAGGCGCGAAGGTTGATGACTTGCCACTAATATTTATTGGAATCCCACCTCTCAGACCCAGTTTTTGATTTAAATTACTATGGAGGCGTGTTGTCGTAACCGTTGGCAGAAGTTCTTACTTCACGAATTTTCGCTGACTCTCTTGGTACTCTTACGGCAACCTTGTACTCGTGACTAGCTTACCAGAGATAAGTCCTAGCTGACTTTTTTCGTGTTGTCAAGAAGCTATCGAGCTTAAAAAATGTTGAACGCCCTTTCCCAACACCTCTGGCTATTGTTTTTGTAGTCGTATACAAAAAAGCTCCAGGTTATTCCACATTTTTGCGTCCTATTTATAATTCAATTTAATAGTAACGTAATAGCACTGACGATAGAGGATTATAATTGAACTAGCTGACGTCAAACGACGTCGCCGAGTCGTAACAATGATTAAGTAAGAATATTCAATACTCAGATAACATGTGCTGTGCCAATCAATAATATAATCTGACATGTTAAAATAACATTTATACAAAGCATGCTGACACTGCTACTTAAGTGTGTCGAAGGATTTAGTGATATTGGTATAGTAATTGTATTTTTTACTATTAGGTAGTAGTTACTGTAGTATAGCGACCTCGTTAGTGAGTTGCATTCAGTTTGCGCTTACTCCTGGAATGTGAGTGGTAGCAAAGGAAGGACAATAGATCCAATATATATTATAGTGCTAAATTTCCTTTGTTTCTAACTGTAGTTTGATGGATGGCAATAGAATTTGTACTTAGTTTTATTCAGTTTAAAGATAATATATATTTTAAAAATACAGAAAACGGTAGCCATTTGAACAAATTAGGTAGTATATATAGGCCTTCGAACCAAATATACACTCAACTTGTGTAAATATTTCGCTGTGTGTGTATTTCGGGGATAGCCAAAAGAGGCCCCTTATCAAAGTTTATAGTGTCTAACTATTCAGGAATCTGTAGCCTAACACCACAGAACTGAGAACTTACTCTCAATTCTGTGCCTAACACCGACCTGCCGCGTTGTTGTTAGACGCCATACTACTGGTACTATTATGTATTCTGTGGCCATACTCACATAAAATGCTTCGTGTGTTTGTGCCAAGCAAAACGACCGTTATACTTAATCAAATCAAATCATATTTATTTGCTAACACACGGTACATTGTAATTTATTGCGTTTCGAGCTTGGCATCGACTTCAAACAGACCAGACCATTTTGAACCGACTTCAAAAAAGGAGGAGGTTCTCAATTCAAGTGTTTTTTTTTTATGTTTGTTACCGCAGAACTTTCGACTGGGTGAACCGATTTTGATGATTCTTTCTCTCTTCTATTATTTGAAAGCTGGTGCTTCCCGCGTGGTCCCATTTCAATTTGGTCCAGTTCTGACAGTGGCATCCATGAGAAAACCATATATAAGTTTTTTATGGAATAGTCTCTTTTTGTTGAAGTCGGTTTTTTTTGAAAAAATTATAAAAGTGTCACATGAGTTGTCCTGTCAATTAAGTGTGAAATCGATTAATTATCAATTTCCAGTGCTTAGTGCTTTCTGAAGTCGTTTTAACATTTTTTAAAGTGTTTATTAAATTTGGCATGTTCGTTTATGTTCCGAATCGATACCGGCAGAACATGCTCTTGTACGTCAATTTTGGTATGCTTGGCACGACACACAGCTTTCCTGAATAGCGTATTCTTTCTCTTTTCAGAAATAAATGCATATTTTGGTTTACAAATATTGCGCATTCGTAAATATATATGCCATGGAAAGTCAGTAGGCCATACTCTTTACAATAGGGCCTACAGGACTCTCTTGGCTTAATGCCAAACATAGTTCTTGTACAATATCTTTGCGCTTTAAATACAAGAGGCCAGTCAAGTAAGCTTCACCAATAAATTATACCATATCGCGAAATTGATGTGATGTTTCCATGGTAAGCGTGTTATATGTACTTCTTTGTTAGTTTTTTTTTAATCAGTATATCCCGTATGCAGATTAGCTAATCCTTCTGCAGACATGTTCGATATGGCTCTTCCAGTTTATTCTTTGGTCTAAATGTAGGCCTAGAAATTACGTATTTGTATCTTCACTACATATTATAAAACAAAGTCCCCCACCGCGTCTGTCTGTCTGTCTGTTTGCGATAAACTCAAAAACTACTGTACGGATTTTCACGCGGTTTTCACCAATAGACAGAGTGATTCATGAGGAAGGTTTTGGTGTATAATTTGTTTGAAGCCGGGGCAGGTTGCTAGTATTACATAAATCAAAGTACACTAGTACCGCGCAGAATCCACAGATGGCGTAAATAAAATAAATCAACTCGCGATCAGAATTTTTGGTTGCGCTAATACTTTTTTCCGTCTAGCCCCCATCCGCCGAGCGTCTAAACTAAAGTGTAACTTTCATCCACAAAGTAGTGCTACCCTCGAGTTACAAAAAATTACCGCGAGTGACGCGAAAAGCTAGATTTTCAATAAATATAAATGCGCCTTTCTTTCCAGGTACAATGCTGAAAGAGTTCAGCTCCCTTATTCTAAAGCATACGGTCACCTCGCGAAGACATCTGACTCCGGAGCTAGCGTTGCGGCTGATAACTCCTGACTGTCCTTTATGGAGAGCTGGAGAAGATGAGGTGCCTTTCAAGGATCCCTTCTGGGCCTTCTATTGGCCTGGGGGGCAGGCTACTGCAAGGTATGTACCTAAATCAATATGTAGGTAGTTTTTTTTGTCACGTCGCCGCGTCGGTGGCAAACAAGCTTACGGCCCGCCTAATTTATCAATACTTAATACAAATATATAAAATTGAAGTGTCTGTTTGTAATGTTGAAAATAATTGTTTTTAAGCTCATACAGTTATTTGCACGATACATATGCCCAAAAAATCAGTTTTTAAAATTCTTGTCGGCTAATCTCCGGAACGGGTGGACCGATTTCCACGGGACTTTCACTGGCGATAGCTGGTGTTATAAGAAGTAACTTAGGCTACTTTTATTTTGGAAAAAGAATTATGGTTCCATGCAGAATATGTAAATATGTACACGCGAGTGAAGCCGGGAACTGCTCGTATAGAATATTTATATTTTTTTTTTTATGGTATAGGGGGCAAACGAGCAGACGGGTCTCCTGATGGTAAATGACTATCACCGCCCATGGGCCCCTGCAACTCAAGAGTTACAAGTGCGTTGCCGGCCTTTAAAGTGGGAGTAGGGGAAGGGTGGAAGAGGAGGGTTGAGGGAAGGGTTAGGGCCTCCGGTAACCTCACTCACTCCGCGAAAATCATTGCTTCACTGCCGGTTTTATGTGAGGTCGTGGTATCACTCCGGTCGAGCCGGCCCATACGTGCCGAAGCATAGCTCTCCCACACCTCCCCTCTCCCTCAAAGTTTCATAATTTTTCGAAAGTGGGAAATACCGTAATATTCAAATTTGTTAAAATATAAGGCTTACATGACCGTGTGATTTCTACAGCTTCAATGCATCGCAGACATAAGTATTTGACATTAATTTCAACTTGATACCTCCATGGCTTCCTCAGAAAAGGGTCTTGACAGACAGACAGATAAACTGACAGACAGGCAGACGGACAACAAAGTGATCTTATAAAGGTTCCTTCTTTCCTTTTGAGGAACGGAACGCTAAAAATGGAGACTGCCTTAGGATAATTGTTCTGATAATATCACTTAAGTATTGTTTATAACACAGTAAAAGGATTAAATTCATTTCAAGACACGATAAACACATTACGGTAACGGTAAACATGTTTTGATTGTTTTCAAAAAATAAACAAGAACAATCTCGTTATCATAGATTGAATTATATTATTTTCATTATACCTTCATATTTGGAGTATGATAATGACTGATTTTCGATGTCCAATCCTCTTTCTACATCGTCATAAATGACTCTTAACACATCAAGATCCATCAAACTAAAATAAAGTGTGTGTGCACAATTCACACACGGCAGAAGTGAAACTTCAGAAAAGTAGCCTACGAGAGAATGAGAAATAAAAAGTAAAATCAACACAAATAATTTACTAATGTTAATAAATTTAATTTTAGATAATTTATTTAAAAGTTATTGTACAATTTACACAGATGTGTTAAATAATTAACATAACTTAATTAACCAACGAATTTTATTACCCAAATGCACAAAAATGACGCCACGTTAACATTGACTCATTTTCTGAAGGCTTCGTAGTACGCAGGTGCAAAGACAAAGATTATAGTAAACACTGTATGCTTGTATTCTATCTCATTCTCTCGCAGGCTAAATCCTATTGTATTATGTTTGTCTTTTTTTATTGTTACTTAAGGCTTCGTAGTACGCAGGCGCAAATATAAAGATTATAGGAAACACTGTATACTTGTATTCTATCTCATTCTCTTGCAGAATATTTTTTTTTTATGAACATGTTCGTCTCTTTTCAAAGATTATAGGAAACACTGTATGCTTGTATTCTATCTCATTCTCTCGCAAGCTGAATCCTATTTATGAATGTTTGTCTCTTTTTTGTTTTTCGTTTCATCGAATTTCAAATCACAACGATTCTTAAGAAATATCACTTCAAAGATTTTTCAAAGTATAATTAGATTTTTGTAAATCTTTTACTGAAATTTGAATTATTTTATAATAAATCGTCAATATAATCTAAATCAGTTTTTAAATTGTCTTTTTCTAACACAGATTTTAGAAGCCTCAAGTGCTACAAATAAATTAATTTATTTTTTATTTGTTCAAAATGTGTCATTATACTAAGCTTCTTCTAGCCATGTACCCAACAAACAAAAATAGAACATTTACTTAAATCACTGAAAGGGCATGACTCTAGCATGCAGTTACAATAAGAAATTTAAATAAAAAAATATGCAATTACGATTTAAAATCTCTAACTTAACACATTCCAGCTACTTTTATGAAAAACGGAGTCAAAAATACTATTTTGAGGTTACCGGAGGCCCTAATCCTTCCCCCTCTTTTCCTTCTCCCCCCCTCTTCCCTCCCTTCTCCTATTCGCACCTTAAAGGTCGGCAACGCATTTGTGACTCTTGAGGTGTAGGTGCCCATGGGCGGTGGTAGTCATTTACCATCAGGTGACCCGTCTGCTCGTTTGCCACCTATCCCATAAAAAAAATCTTATTCCGGTCACTGATAATAAAGCTGAAGAGCTTTTTTTTTTGGTTATTTTTTAAACGAATCTCTTAAACTGCGAGTGAGATTATAAAAATACTTCTTGTATTGGATAGAGTATTCATTGAGGAAGGTTATAAGCTATGTAACATTACGCTACAACCGTTAGGAGCGGAGCAATGACCATAAACTGCGGGTTCGGTTAGTATTAGATAAATGACAATTAAGGAAGCTGCGACTGTCAACTGACTTCCTCAACAGTTTGGCAGAAGTGAGAATAAGAATTACAATGAAAGGATTTTGCCAAAAATAACCATTTTTTCAAGCATTCATTTTATTTTATCACTTTTGTTCACACAGTTTTAAAGACAAATGCGAATTATGAAAACTAACGACATCTCATAATAGAGTTCTCAACATTTCAGTTGTTCAACATTTCAGAAACTGACCTTCATGGAAAGACACATGATAAATTACATCGTGTTTGCCCGGTGATTGATGATTTGAAAGGCAAGTTAACTGCTAAAAGGTATGCAGTACCTAGAACTTCCAAGTAGCATGTTACGCACAGCATTATCTAGACCTAAACAACCGAATACAGAAGTCTCACTCCGCAAAATCATTTAAAAAAATAGCGACTCTTTTGCACAATTAATTTAAACACAATAAAGTCGCATTTCAGGTCGCACAGCATTAATTACCTACAGTTATAAGTTTACAGTAAACTTTTATGTATTATAGTTCGGATGACAATACTACAAATCTGGTGTATTTCAGCTGATCTGATAATGGAGCCAGGAGGTGGATAGTGGCACTCCTCAGTGGCTAATAGTAAACTTCTCGAGTGACTTATATCATATGAGTCACTCGAGGAGTTTCTAATAATGAAGCCAGGATGGCTGGATTATGGAACTTTTTTTAAAGCGTGTTTTCGGTTTTCCAGTTTTTTTCTATAGAGTTAGAATTATATACCTAATACCAAGCTATTCTTCCTACATTTGAATGCAGCCATAAGAATATATACATACATGTTTAATCACTTTCATAGCTTCGCGACTATACATTCCTTTATTTTATTTATTTTACTGATTAATGTATGGAGTTCCCCGAGAGCCATGAAGCATTTACTTGACATGGTTCATGTTAGCAAACATTGAATTAATGTTTGATAACATACATATCCTCTAATAAAATAAATACACAAGTGATTATAGTTATCTGTTCCAAATTGACAAGCCGCTAACGAAAACAAACTTTTTCCACGAACCGTGACTCACAGGCACAGAGTCCTGTAACGCTGTAACTAATCCCGAATGACTCACAATGTTTCATCCCTTTCAAGAACGCATTTTTTGTCTCCCTCTCCTCGGGTTTGTACCTCAATTTGGCGAAAGGAGGTTGAGGCCTTCCGCGTGCTTTGCGATAATTATTGTGACTCAGATAGGAGAGATGTCAGAGATATTTTTCCAGATACTTTTTAAATATTTGTGCATTGTTTTATAAATTTTGGCATAAACACAAGAAGTTATAATAATATGTTCTCTGTGGATGATAACGTCATTGATGTGATTGGAAATTAATAAAATTACTGAAATAAACTTTCTTAAAATAATAATGTGTCTTGTTATTTATAGTTTTTGTTATTCTGTAAAATGTTTTATACATTTAAACTAAAGTCAGTAATTTTGTAACATCATGAAACTTTCGTTAAATATTTAAACAACAAGAATGTTAAATAAAATTTTAATGACTAATAACTAATAATATAACAATAATCCTGAATTTTTGTGGTATTGATATATATATATATATAAATTATTATAACTTAAAATACCTTAACTTTATAATATAAAAAGAGCTCCCAGTTTGACGATTTTCTTCCAATATTCAGGGGAAAATAAGAGACCAGGGCTTTTAGAGGGATAAAATGACTAGAGGATTTTCGTAGGAAAGAATGAGGTATGTAAGACAAAGATCATAAATAACCTTAGTTAAAAACACTTATCTGTTTTTATCCTTGAATAAAAATATTTCCCAAATGGAAATGTATCGTGTTTTGGAAATTTTTAAAGGCATCCTAGGGTGACTAGTTTAAGAGTTGGCAACACAAAATATAACCTTATTTTATTTATGATACGTTGTTTTATTTAACTATTAGCAACCAGGTAACCAGGCACTGCTTAATACCTCTCTTAACACCAGCACAGAATACATAATATGACACTAATGCTATAATAATTTTTAGCCCCAATTCTAAACACCATGCCATGGCGTTTAGAATTTGGGCACAAAATTTTAATAATAGATTAATTATTAACTAAGAAAGAATAATATAATAATACGTTTCATTGCCACCCCTTTTTAATATATACACGGCCTCACACACGCTCGTCTGGCCCCAAACTAGGCAGAGCCTGTACTATGGTACCCAGACTGCTGATAAACATACTTATATATTACTAAATACATACATAATATTGATAAATTACACCCAGACACATGTAATTATTTGTCCTTGGTGGGGATCGAACCCATGACCTCTGTCTCAGCAGTCAGGATTATTAACAACTAGACCAATAGGACCAATAGGCCCGTCATTATGTAATTACTATGTGTTAAACATTCCTCTAGATAAATAAGTTGAATACGCTAAGAATGTGAAATGAATTTATGGTACCAGTGTAAACTGATAACTGGGTACTTTACCTCAACTTGTGCCTCAACCGGGGAATTCCCGACTTGTTTTATTTGTAAGGCCGCATTTACACATGCGTGTGCCCGTCACAACATAAAAGTTTTCGTAGGAGAGCCATGGTTGGGCACGTATGGACCAGCTCGACCGGAGCGATACCACGGAATCACAATATGTATGTATTAACTGTGTTTATCAGTCTGGTTACCATAGGGCTGCCATTCGTCCGGGTTTATTAGATGAACAAGCTGTTTAATTTAATAAAAAATCGGCGTTTTTTTAAGTTGTCCGGGAAAGAATCTCGATTTCACACATGTGTCCGGGATTTTTGAAGAGATTGTCCCGCGTCGGCAGTTTAAGTAATGGCAGGCTTAGGTTACCATAGTACAGGCTCTGCCTAGTTTGGGGTCAGACGGCCGTGTGTGAGATGTGTTATTATTATTGCTTGATGTGTTCTCTCTTGCATTAACTGTGGAATTACCTATACTTTTAAAAAAACTAAACTGTTCTGTTATCTAAAGAGGACATCCTTTTTGAATGAAATTTTAAGATAATGTCAGAAATAATACTTTTATTATCTGTTAAAAAATCAACATTCTAGTGTTTCAATTCAAGTACATACAACCAAAGTAATAATATATCGAATTGCTTACAAAAGTGATATAATACGAGTATTTCAATACTAAAAGGTATTACGTGCTGGTCTAGCTCTTATTCTAACTTCAATTTTTAACCGACTTGAAAATAAAAGTAGGTTCTCAATTCTTCTAGATCTTTTATTAATTTTTTGAAGTGAAAACTTCTTTATCGGCGTTGTGCACTTTTTGGGATGGGTAAAAAATGTTAAACTCGCGTCAGGACACGTGACCTGGTCGAAAATTCGTAAGACGGAGCCGAGTTTCTTATATTTAAAAAAATATAACATTCGAAATTCAAACATTTATGAGCGGCCAGGAGCGCAGAACTTCCAGTGTACCCTATGTATACATTTAGATATGTTATTACCTACTTTTTATTTTTAACCTAATTATATATATATACAGATGTGTGTGTGTATGTATGTGCAAATACATTATGAAGTTATGTTTTCACTTCTGACGTGCAGTCCTACGACTGACTGTTTTTTTTTTTATGATTGTTATCCGAGTATTTGAAGATGGGTCGACCGATTTGGTAAATTCTTTCTTTTTGAAAAAAGAACACCTCGAAGGAATGAAATTAAGGGATTAATAATCCAGAAAAATAATTTACTTATCAAGGTTTAGGGAGCATTGAAGTCGGTGACACCTTTTTTAAAAGGTAATTCATTTAGAATTTAAAAAACGAACATTCCACAATCAAGTAGTCAAGTACAATACAACAGAATACATCGAATTGTGTGTAAATGTGATACTTCAATGCATAAAGAAACTATGTGCTTGGCTCTTATTCTAACGTCAAACTTTAACTTAAGCGAACAAAGTCTTATTTCATTTGTGCACTGTATACTACGTGCAGTTAATTCATAACTTTAATACTGTAGCCTGTGATGAAAAATTCGACCTTGTTACATTACAATAAAGTTTATTTTAGTAAAAGCGTTTGGTGACGGTGACTCATGGCGACGGTTTTTCTGGTTTCATTCATAGTACGGACAAAAAATATCTCGTAAGATATTATTGACGTTGATTTATTAAGTGCATTTGGGTTTATACCAAGGTGAAATTATGTTTTAGACATTTGAAGTAATCTATTTTGTCATCATTTAAGATCATGAGTTCTTAACATTGATATGTAAATTGCAGTCTCTTATCGAAAAACCCCATTCGATACCTACCTCATCTCGACCTATACATAGAATAAGGTTACACATGATTATAAAACCAAATTACTTTTTTTGTATTTATAAGGCTAGACTTATCTATATATTACACTACTTAAACAAAAAATTCAAAAACTTTTGTAGTAACGAAGATAGCGATTGAATAAGGGTACATATAATTTTTTATTCCATCGAGTAAGGACTTGAGCGCACAAGTACCATTAGCCGCCGTCGGAACAGGCGCGTCCGCAACCCGCACGCGGGGTCACATCAGCAGATGTATTCATCTTCTACGTAACGTTGGCAGCGCAGAGCGTGCGCTTTCTTATTTCTCTTAATGAATGCGAATTCATTTTATTTTTAAAATTGTTAGTAACTTACGTGCTCAATTTGAAAAACACACGCTCTAAACATATGTTGAACTTTTTATCGAAGCAAGACAAGTAAATTATAGAACAGCGACATACCTTGTGACATATAATGAAGAAACTACAGACTTTTTTCTGGTAAGTACGTTTATTTTTGTACATTAAGTTTAGTTAATCAAATAAATTGCTTGCATCGTTTTTTTTTCAGCAGCTTTTTATATGCAATAGCTTTCTAAAGCCAAATAATGTAAATAAATGGTCTACATTCACATACATCTTTTTTCTGTGGAGCATCAGCTTTCATTAATAAAATAATAAAATAGTGAAATATTAGTTTACTCAATGTATAAAACGTTAATTTAAATATTGTAATAACTACTAAAATTATATGTGTATAAAAATTGTATATTCGTAAACATATCCGGTTCTATATGCACATGTAACTTTGTTCGGTGGGAATTATTTCTCGATTATGAGGTTTATTTATAAATGTTACCTTATTCATGGGTTGATATTAAGAAACGTCTTTTTTCAACTTAAAATAACTATTAAAAATGAAACAAAAATATTTTATTCCAATATTAACTATTAATATACACATTTTAAGAACTATTTGGACCATTATTGTATGGTTACACTATTGTATTATTGACATATACATGTACAAAGGGATAACAAAGTTGTAGAAAACTAACTAACCACCCACCAGCCACTACAGCCTGTAAATAATAATAATATAATAATACACACAATAAAATGCAATCACGCTTCCACTACATGCTGAAAGTTCTATAGATGATAATCTTCTGTTGCCACTAACACCTGGAAATAACGATGTCCTAACCCCTCTAGCACTCGAAGTACCATCCAGCTTTGAAAAAAAACGTTTTTTTTTTGTGAAAATTATAATGACAGCACTATTATAGAGGAAGATATGAGAGAACGCCACGCAAACCACCATCAGATCATAAAGTCTCTAACAACCTCCTGTCGAGTCACACTACATCCGCAAAACTTTAACAAAACTTTACCTGGATGGGAGCCTTAGCATTTCGAAAATATTTCAGCTATACAAGGATTGGTTTTATGATTCTACTAATTCCAGCAAAGCAGTTACATTACGACAATGCCCAGACATTGTTAACATAAATGACAATTTAGGATTTTTCATTTCGAAAAAAAGACCAGTGTGATGTTTGTCATATTTTTTGTAGTTGGAGTGATTATGCTGAACAAGAAAAACTAAATTATAATAATCATCTGTCAAATAAAGATGAAGCTCGTAAGTTAAAAAATCATAACAAAAGTGACACTGTTGAATCGAATCTTAATAGCAGTTTTTGATTTTCAAAATGTGTTGTCTTGTCCTCGTGGTCAATTAACAGTTTCCTTCCATACAAAGCGGCGGACTAGATGGTATTTTCCCAGGGCAGCTATGATGATGTGATGGGGTCCTGATAGATCATCTCCAGATCATTTACAAAAGCTGCTTGGTACACCGCTAGATACCTTTGAAATGGAGAGATATCAAAGTCGCTTCATTGTCAAACCAGGCAAAGAAGATTAAACGCAACCCAAATCATTGAGACTAATCAGTCTCATATCATTCTTACTAAAGGTGTTGGAGAGACTAATTGACAGGGAATTCAATAGCACTGCACTAGTCAGCTACCCTTTGAATCCCAATCAACATGCTTATTCGATGGGCAAATCAACAGAATCTGCCTTACATCGTGTTGTCTCATACATAGAGGGCAATCTAAAATACAAAATGTCAAACCTTGGAAACTTCATCGACATCGAAGGCGCCTTTGACAAAACTAACTTCACCAGCATAAGCCAAGCTCTGTCAAGACATGGGATTGACTCCACTATTGCCGGGTGGATCAACAGCATGCTTAGATACAGAGCAATACAATTTACTGTGAATAACAAGCAAGACAGAGTTTTCTCGCCTCTCCTGTGGAACATTGTGGTCGATGAGCTCATCACTCAACTCAATGACCGCAAATTCGTCACAGTAGGCTATGCAGACAACCTGACCATCCTCATCAGCTGCCCCTTTGAGAGTGTGACTTGCGACCTAATGAGGTTCGCATTGAAAGTCGTGAAACCGTGGTGCGAAAAGTATTTATGAAATAAAGATGTTTAATATTAAAACAGTCTAAATAAAATATTGTTAGTTAACTAATTAGATAACAAATAGATCTCATCACATTTCACGTTAGAATATCTGCGTTGTGAACTATGCATTTTTTTACAAGTTCTGCTTAGATTATATGTTTTATTTTTGATGTGGTTATAAATTGACGTTGTTATTTTAACAAGTTTTTTTTTGTATTATTTAAAAACAACTTTGAAAAACTAATTTTGATTTGTTCGTCCTTATTATTATTTTATTGATTATTCGTTTGTTAATCATTCTATTTATAGAAAATGTACCACTCATATAAGTTCCTTTGTTGATTCTTCTTTATATCTATCCGTTTCATAAGTAGATAGTTCTATAATAGACCTATCTACGTATGAAACGGATAATTACTAAAAATAATGTGACCAAATATTGTTAAACAGTAAAAATTATTAATCAATTAATGTTTTATTTACAAAAACTAGTGTTTTATTATTTACGATTTACTTTTTAATACATATAACTGTGCGAAAGCCAGTATTTACAAAAAATAAAGTTACATATGTATATGTGACGTTGAGATGTCCGCTAAATCGCCACTTGTGCACATAAATACTGCTAAATTGAGAAATATTGGTTTTGAATTTATTATTTTTATGAAAAACATTGTCTTAAACAGTTTTACGTATTTGGTAAAAGAATCAGTTGTCTAGAACAACAAAAAAAAAAGTTACAGCAAATTTTGTGCATGACAAATTTCAAATCGCCCTCCTGTAAAGTTGAGTTTTTGCAAATATAACTTTATTCTACGGATTCGTACTACGATCTTATTTTTGGTAAATAAATTTACTACAACTCGGGAACAATACTTTTTTGTAGATAAAAGTACCATATCGTTTTTTTGTGCAACTGATATATATGTCAAATGTCAAAATATAAATAAATAAATAAAAAGTCAAAATAAATGTCAAATTTAATGATGATCGGTGGACTATTTAAAGCACGAAACCTAACAAACAAACAAACTCACATTCGGTAAATGAATAGCCAATGCCTTTTTTTTTAACTCAGACCCGTCGAATCCAGAGATATAAAACCCCACGCACCTCGGTGTGGTTTGCTTCACCTTACCCTTCCTAAATAGGGACACTACAATGGTCACTAGGCTAGGACATTAACCATAAATAGTATCATTAAAAAAAGTTACGATTTGGTAAAACTAAAAAAAACACGCTTTGATGGTAACCCGAATTAAAAAGTAAAAAGACGAAAGTCAAAACGAATCATATGAGCCCAAACTCGAGGGGTATACTAGTAGCCACCGAAGAGTTCCACTATCCACCATTCTGGCTCCATCATCAGATCAGCTCCAAGATGCCAAATTATGTACATTCAAGGTTTGTTTACATAGTCACTTATTGCAATGATCGGGGGGTATTTCGGGACCCGGATTATAGGGTCGCTAGCGAGAGGAGTCCTTCCTAATCTGACAGTTATGCATTTCAAAATACATTCATTCTAAATCAGTGCGGACTTCTCACCCACCAGTACTATTGTAATTCACAGAGGCGTGAAATAATGTTGCCTGGGTAGTAATTCTCATTACGGTTTGTAGTTCAGTGCGGTACTTCCCTACTACTTACCAAACAATACTTAATATGGAGAACCTACAAAGTCACCAATACACCATCAATGATGTATACCGGCTGTAGCGAACAGACATTCGCCAAAAAACATATGTTTTTATTTGTAGCAGAAAAAGGCTGCTCATGCTGTCATATTAAGTTTAGCTGTATATAGTTGAGTCAGTTTTAACTTCATTAAATTTCAATTGTTTTCCTAAATTATTTTTACACTTTCTGTCGACATCCTTGATACCTATAGTTGCATGTGTCCACTTTCTCGATGACAAAAAAATTGTTAAAAAAAAAACAATTAAAATACTCTACAAGACTACAACTCACTTTAATACATTGTAGGTATATTCTTTACTATAGATAAGACCCAAGGAAGAAAGTTCATTGGGAAAAATGAGGAATAATACAACAGTTCACCGCATTACATGCTAGAGCGAGACAAAACACAATTTTTGTTTAGTAAAGCGAGACAGACGCTCATGAGTCTAGCTTATCAATAAAGAGAGACGGAAAATCATTGCCATGTTAATGAAAAGAGACAGAAGAAAGTGGGTGACTCACGTTGAATACATTATCAGGATATGATAACCATGAGTCATAGTTTAGGAATTTGGTAAATAAATAGGATTTCGTTGATAAAATCGATTACGTGAACATTTTGTGTGACAGAAAATACCGAAGACACCTAGTTCCTAGATTATATTCCCGGGTCGGGTAAATTGTTATGAAGTTTTTGGAGTTTACTCCTTAATATTCGATTTTTTATATAAGGCTCCCGGTATGGAAATAAATAAAAGCATTAATTCGACGTTTATTTTGAAATCAAGTATGTGTATATAATTGTGTGTATAACTGTTATTGTATTGTAAACTCCAGTCATGCGTCGAATAACCTACCCATCTAGATATATATAATACACGCGATATATTATATGAAAAAAAAAAATAGTTTATCTGTAAAGTCGGTTTACGGACGATAATTTTACGTGATAACGTCATAAGAAAACACAATATTTTTAAAACTCTGGTTAAAAACATTTATTTAAATAATTTGTTTAATCATAATCACGAACAATTCGTTTTAGAAATAAACTAAAATCAAATCAATGACAATGCGAAAACGAACGCTTAAGCCGATCGTGCCTCTCTATCGCTTGTTCCGCGCTCTCGCCTGCACGCTCGGCTCAGGCGGAACGTGACAATGAGTCATGCTTTTTCATGCGTGCAGCCGGCTTTCATCAATTTATAAGACGATATCACGTCAAAAAAAAAAAACAGGGTAATCTAAGAATCTAACAAAATACATAAGATAACTAATTATGATTCAAGTCTACAATCTGATTTGTATCCGTGATAATATAATTGTCCCAATAAAAGTTTTACTGTAAAACACAAGTCTCAAGCATACTGTCCAATACTACACAGACCGTAGGAAGCCGACATACGCCTGTTTCCTTGACCTTTCCAAGGCCTTTGACCTCGTGTCACATGGCGTGCTTTGGAAAAAGTTGAAAAGTTGAGGGACAGGGGTGTGCCTGCTGAGATCCTAAACATTTTTAAGTACAGTACGCCAATCAGACTAATCAGATAAAATGGTCTAATGCTTTTTCTGAGAGGTACAGATTAAAGTGCGATTGAGACAGGGTGGATTAACATCTCCCAGGCGTTTCAATTTGTACATTGATGGTCTCTTCAGCGAGCTCAGTGGCATGATGTCGAGTAAATGGTGTAAGCGTCAAAAATATAAACTACGCGGATGACATTGCGTTGCTGAGCCCTACGGCTGGAGCAATCAGTGAGCTACTCAAAATACGTGAAAAATATGCTTCTTCACATGAGAGAGCCATGCTTCGGCACGAATGGGCCGGCTCAACCGGAGCGATACCAGGGCCTCACAGATTACAGTCAGTGAAGCAATTGCTTTACGCCGAGTAAGTGAGGTTACCGGAGCCCCTAACCCTTCCCTCCCCCTCTTCCACCCTACCCCTACTCCCACCTTAAAGGCCGGCAACGCACTTGTGACTCTTGTATTGCAAGTGCCCATAGGCGGCGGTAGTCATTTATCATTTACCATTAGGTGACCCGTCTGCTCGTTTGCCCCTATACCATAAAAAAAAAGTTTTGTATAATTTGAGTAAGAGTGAGTGGTCTGGTCATGGTCGTCAGGGCCGCCGGTAGATGCCTAGACAAAGTGCCAGAATCGAGTGTCAAAATTTAAATATCTGGGGCATTTTCTCACCGACGCCCTTAAGGATGAATTAGACATCGAAAGAGAGCGTAGGGCACTTGCAGTTAGAAGGAACATATTGGCTCGTAAGTTTGCTCGTTGCAGTGAAGCGCTAGATGTCCTGCGCGTTCAATATAGCAGTGCCTCGGAAATGTTTGCTCAGGCGCGTACAGACAGCTTCATGCTCAGCTTCAGCTTCAAAAAAAACAGCTGCTTTACTGAGCAGAGTGCGGGGCAGGCGCAACTTTATCATAGCTAAGAACATCTTATAAAAGATATTACGGCTCAAGACTTGGATGAAATTTGGCATAGAGATAGATTATAGTCTGGAATAGAACAAAGGCTACTTTTTATCCCGTGGAATTTCACATTAAAGTATTTCTTACGTTTTTCCTGTTATAGTTTATAAGAATTATAATCTATTAGAATTCTTGTTTAATCTTAAACATACTTATAGTAATGATAACTTAACACTTGAGTAGCGAAATGATTCATGAAAGAATATCACAACTGTCACGTCTGTTGAAGATACAATCGTTATGTTTATTACGTAAATGTGCGCGTAAATCAAAAGTATACAATTAGCATAAAAATTACGAGCATTCGTTATTTACAACAATTGGAATTGCGGTAATGACACACTACACTTTTGAGTGACAGCCCTGATTTTGCAAACGTCAAATGATTAGGGTGACCAAGTGCACCGTAAGATCTTTGTATACAATTTTAAAAATAAGTCGAACCGGATTTAAAAGCACTAACAAAGGGTACTGAAAAATGAAAAATAATTAGTTACAAACATAATTGATAAGATTCCAATAAATGTGACACTTCACTACATATTATAAAACAAAGTCCCCCGCCGCGTCTGTCTGTCTGTTCGCGATAAACTGAAAAACTACGGAACGGATTTTCATGCGGTTTTCACTAATAGACAGAGTGATTCATGAGGAAGGTTTTGGTGTATAATTTGTACCCGTGCGAAGCCGGGGCGGGTTGCTAGTATGATATAATTGGCAATATTGTAAAAGCACTAAGTACCTACTGGCCTGTTCGTGCCAAATAGAGACAAATAGATACTTGATAGATAGGCTCGGTCCACCGCGGTAGCCGCGAGGTGCTGGCCTGTTGGTCTATTGGTTAGTGACCCTGACTGCTAAGCCAGAGATCGTGGGTTCGATTCCCACCCGGGACAAATAATTGTGTGATGAGCGTGATCATTTGTTCTGTATCTGGGTGTAATTTATCTATAATATGTATGTATTTAGAAATATATAAGTATGTTTATCAGCAGTCTGGTTACCATAGTATAGGCTCTACCTAGTCTGGGATCAGACGGCCGTGTGTAAGATGTGTGAAGTATTATCTATATATTAATACGTGAAGCGAAAACTTTGGATCCCTTTTTACGAAAATTGGGCGGACGGAGGAGTATGAAATTTCGCACACTTATAGTTTATACAGAAAAGAAGTGACGAGTGCTAAAATTTTTGAACAATATTTGCTACAAAGTTAAAAAAAAAATGCAAAAACGGGTACATACAGCTATGAGTGTTAAGTTTATATTTTGACCTGTCATGGTACAAAAGTCTATACAATGACAGGTCAAGTCATATTGGCCAATGAAATAAACCATGGTCGAAATTCGACCACCACGCGGTCTCTAGTTATTATTATTATTTTACTTCATAAAATACATACAGCCAAATATAAAACATTTTTCCTTTTTTTAGTCTGTTAAAAATCGGAACTACAAGTCCCATACGGTGAAACTTAACTTAACCGCTTTGTCAAATATATACGCCATACTAATATTATAAAGCTGTAGGGTTTGTTTGTTTGTTTGGTAAATAAAACCACACTTGCGCCCTACTGTCAATGTTATCCACGTGCCAACAGATCCGTGGTCCTTGCCAGCAAATCCTTGTCGTACTACTGTTTACGCAGACTGTACTACATTATATTGTCAGTATATCTTACTAATATTATAAAGGTGAAAGTTTGTGGATGTTTGTTACTCTTTCACGCAAAAACTACTGAACCGATTGCGATGAAACTTGGTATGTAGATAGCTGGAGATCTGGATTAACACATAGGCTACTTTTTATCCCGATATCGACACGGGATCGGGACTTACGCGGGTGAAACCGCTAGGCGCAGCTAGTACAATAATAATCCTTAAACTAATCTTCTGAATACGACGTCGTATCGTAAAGATATAAAATATGTACATAAGTAATAACTGTTTTATTATATGTATTGTTGTCAAATTATTAAAAAATATTTGTGAAAATATGTGTATCACATGTCTAGTATATGTTACATAAATGACGTCAATACAAGACAATTAAATAAAGATCTTGTTAAACCAGGTAAATAAAAAAATAAAAAGTTAAATTAATTAATAACATCAGTGTTTTGTATTCAGTTGTTACTCAGGTACTTTGTTGCAACGTCAGGCCTGTCTGGTGGGGTCACCTGTTGATTAATAGGCGGCCAAGTCTGCCTGGGTTTACAGGGATTTCCTATTTAGGGCATACTTGAGTTCCAGGCATTAAGACCCTGTAACGGAACACTGAGGTTTTAGTCAATTCGAGTCCGACATACACATAAAAAAGATAAATAAGAAAAGATAAAGATTAATAAAGAATAATTCTTTAAAAAAAACCGACTTCAACAAAAAAAACTATTCCATAAAAGACATATATGGTTTTCTCATGGATGCCATTGAAATGGGACCACACGGGAAGCACCAGCTTTCAAATAAAAAAAGAATCATCAAAATCGGTTCACCCAGTCGAAAGTTCTGAGGTAACAAACATAAAAAAAAAACATCCAGTCGAATTGAGAACCTCCTCCTTTTTTGAAGTCGGTTACTAAAAAAACCCATCTGATGCCCTTATCAAGAAGCGAAGCGACCTGTCATGAGACAGTGATGACACTGTCAGACGTAGCAGCGCGTGACAGTGATGACAAGGAAGGTAAGAAGGCTATTTAACATAATCAATGTTCCTTAAGAATTAGGCTATCAAATAATAAAACAAAACATTTCATTCCGGCTGTTAGTTAAGTAGATCAACGTGTTCAACCAAAGAAAACTGTAATCATCAATATTACAGAAAGGTGATATCAAATTTTAGGAGCGGTATGTGTAGAATCCAAATAGTAAATTTAGCTGGGAAAAATGGATTTTGAAAAAAAAATCAGAAAATACTTTTTCTGGTGTACAATTTTCATGTCTATTTCAATGATTTTGTTTTTTATGCAGACATTTTCGGCAAAACTTGAACACTTCTACTATCTATCCATCACCATTCTTGGTATTAAATACGCATACTACCTTTTAAACTTTCGCGTTCCGTTATATAATTATGTATTTAAACGGGAATTAACGCGATCACGAAAAGGTATAACATACCTCTGAATTGCCTGACGTTTCGACCAGGTTGCACAGGCCGTGGTCAGCCTGTGACCAATTCCCGTTTAAATACATAATTATAAATGCACATAGTTTCATTCATGTCAGGAATCTATCTAACGAAATATTAGGTATATGATCAATTTTCAAGTTTAATCTGTCAGTCTTAAAGTTTTTCTAGCTCTTTAAGTTATTTATGGGGTCTACAATACGACCCAAAAGTATCAAGCGTTCACACATATTCGGCTCACACGCGTTGGGCATTTCCCTGGCGGTTCTGGGGGAATAGTTACACCATCCTCAGAATCATCTGGATCTGAGCGGGGGATTGCTTCGTCCGTATCGGTTTCCATTGATAGTCTCCGCATATCATCCTGATTTTCTGGTGTAGGTGATACAGGTTCTTCGTCAGATACTATTGTATCGTCCACATAAAAAACTAATCTCCTCTTTGGAGATACAGGCGCCGAAGCAGGTTGTTTACTTTCCTCTGTCTTTTTAGGGCTTGTAGGGGCAGACTGTACTTCTTTAATTTCATCCTTTTCTGGTGTCTGATCCTCCATATCCTCTTCCTCTTCTGAAGCAGTATATGTTTCAGTTAGAGACGCTAACGCCTGAGAAGCCATTCTTTCGCTCATTCTCTACTTATTCATGGATCAGGAAAACGTATTCAATCAAAATGTACGGAGCATTTCTTTTTTAAAAACAACTCCCGCCTTAGTAATACTCCTGTGTTGCCTTCCCTGTGTGTCCTAAGAACACCCAGCCTCGGGACAACTATTTGTGTATCACACGACGACGACGAACATACAACAGCATAGTTAAGGTGACCACTTAAACCATTGCGCTATCCGTGCATTGTATATCTCTTTATATTAAAATTTGGTGTCACGTTAATTGTCCGCGATGAACTCCTAAACTAATGGACCGATTTTATTAAAATTTTGCACAATGTGTGCAGTTTGGTCCAACTTGAAAAATATGACAGTTTTTATGTATTTCGAAGGGAATTAACGCGGTCACGAAAAGGCACATACGTGCAACCTGGTCGAAACGTCAGGAAATTCAGAGGTATGTAATAATACCTTTTCGTGATCGCGTTAATTCCCGTCGAAATTCATAATTATATCAAGGAACGCGTTTAAAAGTTAGTATGACAGTTTTTATCTTATTTTATAATCACAATATTACTTTCACAGCAACAACTATCACTGTTTTTAACTGTTCTGTATTGTAAATCATATCAATCTTATTATTGTATTTTTTTTAGTATTTTAAGCATGACTCGTATTGTTTTTAATTATCTATCAACATCGTTTCACTCAGGTGTAAAGGTTACATAAACGTGTTGTTTTGAAAACATTCTACGCGTCAAATACACCAAAAATCAATGCCATCTCCCATGCTTCATAAACAAACCCGCCCTCCTGTTTCCATGGCAACGAGCTTGACTCAGGCTCAAGGTGAGTCACACGGGGTCGCGCGAGTAAGCATGACCTTCAACCGGCATCCTTGACCCGCCCGGTACAGTAATGTTGTGAGTTTATGACCCGGTTGAATAACGGATGAATCACTGTATTGGGAAGCTTATTCCCCATCCTCCACAACTCATAATATTTCTCATATTATGAGTTGTGGAGATAGGAGGACCGGAGACATGGAGGTGAGCGCGCGAATAACCTCTTAATATATATAGTATATATATTATGTGTCAAACAGGCTCACTATGTACAAACTTCATTAAAGCTGACTATTGTTGACTATCACAAAAATGAGTTCGAAAAAATAGGTGGTAGGTACTTAAAAAGAAAAGTGACATTTTTGTGAGAGCTTAGCTAACATCACAGATAAATTAAATTTATAAGCTGCATAGACCAGTTAATGTTATTCGCCAACTTATTCAGCCTATTACGTTCTCTGCGGAAGAAATTACATAATAATATAAACAAAATAAATTGCTTATGAATCGACTTCTTGATCAAAACAACTCAGCATAAACTTTGTTTAAGGCTTCGAGTAACTTTCACTAAGTATTTTTAAAAAGTTACATAATGTTGTAAGCATAATTTACCTAAGAAAAATAATGGTAAAATAAAATTACGACGAAGAAAATTACGGACTCTGTTTATCACAATGTATATTAACTGAGGTAAAAAAATATTACGAATGCAAGATGTGCTAATAGTTGATATAAATAAGATACAAACCTTTTTATTTCTTTCCATAACAGTAGTAACTCTATATTTTCAGTTTTATTTTTAAATTCAAATTCGAAATCGTCAATTTGAAAAAAGAATTATAATTTTAAATTATAGATCAACACACACAAAGTCACCGCAACAAAAGTGTTGCTTTGTCAAATGTAAAATAAAAAAAAAAGGTGACATAATACACAGGCACAATGACACAGGCAGCAGGCAGACATAATGTCTACCTGCTGCCTGTGTCGATCTATAACCGCCCGTTTCCAAATAGTTGAGGCTTGTAAGAAAAAAATGTAGCCTCGTGGCTAATGATTGGCCACGTTGAGTCCACACCACAACACTAGATTAGTAAGAAAGAAAGAAGAAAGAAGTGTAGGTGATGATTAGTGGTAGCTGGTGAGCTGATCACTTATACAACTTTTTACAAATCGTTTCTTCGAAACGGATTCATTAAAGTAAAAATGTGTGTGTAATTATACACGCGTGTATATAATTTACTCTTCGTGAAATTGAACATAGTGTTACATACAATTCTACTACGGGTAAATGAGAATTCAATCGCATGAATATTATATGTTGTTACTAGCAACCCGCCCCGGCTTCGCACGGATAGCAGAGACATCTTCAACAATCATTATCATATTTCAACCAATATACACAAAACCTTAACAAAGCATATACCTAAACCTTTCTCATGAATCGCTCTATCTACTGGTGGAAACCGCATGAAAATCCGTTCAGTAGTTTTTGAGTTTATCGCGGACAGACTTTGTTTTATAATATGTAGTGCTATACTGACGTATCTTGAACACAAAGTCACAATTTTACTGCAGTACTAGCCGTCAGCCGCAGTTTCACCTGCGTTTCTGGTCGAGCGTGATGTTGAATGGCCTTCCTCGACAATTAGGCTAACAAATACTAAAAACATTTTTACAAAATTCGACTTTAACTTGCAGAGATCAGTGCGTTTAACTAATAAGAGAGAGAGTATTTCAGATTATAACTAGATATTATATTGATTAATAGGAGAAATATTGTGTAGTCAATTACATATTAATTTAATTTTCTATGTTGCCTGGCAGTTCTTAGTGTGTCATGCTCGCCTAGAAGTTCTGCCGATGGTGGCGTATGTATCGTGTCGTTCGGTTCGTTCTTTAATATCATTGAGGTCGACGATGGCTGACGCGTGCGTCATGCTCGTGAACGAGTGCCATTGGTGGGGCTGGTTGTCCTTGGAGTTTCTTGCCTGTTCTTCTCCATAGGATCTACGTTTTGGAACAGGCAACTAGCTTCACGACTCACTTAGTTTGACCGACAACTACTCCTGACATTTCAGAATACCTATCATTGATTTAATTAATATAAATTACCAATTTTTGTTTTAAGATAAAAATAAATTTGAGCATAGCAAACTATCCAATTGACATCGTGATTCATCCGCACAAGAAAACACATTTCAACAGAAAACGATCCTATCTAAAGTTCGGAAAACTTCAAATTCAAATCTCTTTGAATTCCATTTCTCAAAACTCAGAATATATTACTTAGGGGCACAGAACACAGTCTTAGAAATCCATGCATTAGCAGAACTCATAAATTGTCTGCACACAAACAGATAAATGTATGACTACCATATTAGGTTAGAACAACACTGTTGGTTTCTTGGAAAATTCGTCTGCAACCCGCTTACGAGTACGTCTACATTCCAAGAACTAACCCCCTTTCCTCCGCATTAAGGCTACGTTCACACTAGACAACTCCTGCAAATTATTAGCCAAACGGTCTTATCAAATATGGTGCAATTAAAGAAGTTAGCGCTTTAATATTTTCTATATAATCTAAACATATAGCAAGCAGACCTAACGTAATGGGCTTAAGAGCGAGTGGTTAGGGTTCGGTCTAAACCCACTTCACTACCATCGTGAACCCGCTCGGCACAGAGCGAATGGTAAAAGATTTCAAGGAATAATGTCCATATCGGTTATTTTTTTTTATAATATCTGGGTGGCAAACACAGTCACAGTTCAGCTGTGCCTTTGGTAAGCGTTAACAAGTGTCTTCAAACAATCACAATAACAGAAAGTTCTCTTCTGCGATTTGAAATCTATTCCTCTGGTAATGAAGTTCTGGTGAAACACAATACTACACTACTACTACTAGTAGTTGTGTTTCTCAAACGCCTTCAGAAACAGAAGACCTTCTGTAAAGTTGGAAGAGCCGACTTAGGAGGTACCTTCGCTGCCTGTCTTAGAGTTATTTATTAGCATTTAAAGTATTTTTATCCCAGTAAGGTATAAATAACTTTTTTGTGTAATATAAACCTAGAAACCTTCTGTTACCCCTTTTGAAAAATCCCATAATTTTGATATTTGGGGAACCATGGCAGATAAGATAACTTACGTGTGTATGTACAAAATCTCTACGCACACTACAAATGTATCAATTTAAAAAAAGTTACAACTCACAAATAAATCAAATTACAGTTTTGCTTCTTGTTGTACATACTTGTTTAAATGTAAGCGTACTCTCTGCACAGTGCAAATCTGCCCTAAAGCCAGAGGCGGGTGGTGTCACTATCTAAGGGAGAATTCCAAGTAATAGAATCAGTGGATCGCTAGAAATTATTTAAAAAATATACGGAGAAATGAAACGAATTCTGTCTAGTGTCTCCGAGAAATGGCTTCAGAGAAACCATCGTAAAACTATTGAACTATAAAAACATATACTTTTTTGACATAAGTACAAAAAATTCACACACATAAATGGAATAATTAGCTGTTCTTCGCAGTTTATGGCCTCTGCTTTGCTCCTCAGCACACGGTGGTGCATAATGGCACAACCGTGCGCGACGCTCAGAACAAAATTCTCACCTCATAGTATTTATGTTATCTGTGCCTCAACCGAATATTAAATGGATTAAAAAAAAATTGCCGCATACTCGTGAGACGGTGAGGCAGTCTAGTAAAATGTCCAACTGCTACAATTGTAATCTTTTCATTTTTAATCACTCGAAAAATTCTGAAATCATCAAGCAGCGACTGCAGCGTCAAAAACTACCATATAAAAAAACGTGTGCGTCTCGGGACGCCCGACAGAAGTGATAACTTAAACTAATACGGCTAGCGCTGTGGGTTAGACTGAGAGAGGAGAAGCCTGCCTATCGCTGTCGTATGCGTGAGAGAAAGGGAAGCCAGACAGACTGGCGCCGTAACGCGTTACGTAACGAAGCGATTTACCCTCCCATAAGAAAATTATCACTTCAAAAAACAGGACTGAGCCTGTACTATGCTAGGTACCTTAACGACCTTCCAGTGGAGGTCCACTGACACATATGTACATTTATATAGAAATGTATAAGGTTACTAACCTTATACATTTCATTACACATGTCACAGAATACGTAATAGTAGTAATGTGTGATAACACCCAATGCTGTAGCGAGTGTTTACTTTTTGATAAGCACGGATAATTTGATAATCTGTTACGATTAACATCAATCGGGCCGTGTAATGTTCGGAACAAGTTGTAACATGTTACCACGTGAAAGATTTTGATTTTGTTACAATTTTGTGTCCACTTACCGCTATTTGGACCATATTACAAGACTATAAGCGCCAAGTGGAATTTAGCGACGAGAAACGTCACAATGAACATTTTTCAACTTTAATGAACGCTGAAAAGTCGGACATACAGGACAATGACATACATTTCGTGCGGCTTTAACCCGGTTTACATATATTACAGTTATTATATTCTTGTTAATAATCTATGATATTCACTGACCACATAATACTGCTAACATCGTGGTTCCCTAAACAAATTATATCTAACAGAAAAAATCAACAAATCAAATTGGTTGAAGCGATAATTATGTGAAATTTTGCAAATTATCGACTTTGCACTTCAGTTCTAACGACAATGTGTGCTAACTGTTTTCCGAATGAATCTTTTGTTTGAGTTCGTCGAAACAACGATTCGGAAATTCCTTTTTATCTGGAATATTAATAGACACAAGTTCTTAGAAGTTACGAAATACCAATATAATCCGACCGTTTGGAAATGTACACAATATGCAGCTTTTCTGGCGCAGCGGTAAAACATACGACTGCAACGTCAGACCTCACGGGTTCATTTCCCGGTCAGTGCAAATATTTATAAGCTTAAATTTAAAAAAAGACATATATACTCTCCTACAACTAGATATCAGGCTATGAAAATCATAATTAACCAAAATAATGAATGGAAAGATTAGAAGATGCTCATCGTAAACATAAACCGTAGAGAATCATTCTTTACATAAGATTTAAATCATAAAAACATCTCAATCATAAGATAAAATCATTTATTTTGTTTCTATAGCGCCATCTGATGGACATCTTTTTAACCTAGCACACTTCTGTTACTAATCTTTTGCAATATTGAACAGACTTTAAAATATTTATAAAATTATACCATTTATCTTTGATCAATGTGACAGAAGTCATTCATAAAGTTATTTCATTCCTAAAGTCTGATCATACATTGTCTTTTTAAGCGCCATCTGTTGCTTAATAGAACGGTCATAACCAACTCGACGGCTTCTATCTGCAGACTTCTATTGGCCGGTAGATGGCTTTTTAGCTCTAATATATCGCCACCTATATCAGGGAAAGAGAAACGGAACAAAGTTTACTAAAAATTAAATAGATGGCAGTAACATCTAAAAATAGAAATGGAAGAAACTACGTATTTTGAAACTATGTACTTAAATTATGTTATTGTTAGATTACCTATTTATTTACAGGTACATTCTCGATAATGAAGTTATCGTAAAAAATCGTCAAGTCTTGGATATCGGTTGCGGTTGTGGAGCAGGTTCTATTGCTGCTGCTAAAATGAATGCTCAGCGTGTGGTGGCAAACGATATAGATATTTGTAAGTGTTGGTTCCTCTCATCATGTTACTATTAAATACTTATTTTATTTATATATAATTTTCGCATAAGTGCAAGTGGAATTCGCATAAGTGAAATTTATTAGTGTTTTTCAGCTCCAAAGCACATGCCAGTTTTTTTTTCTAATAATAAAAATTACGGTACTACTTTTGCCATTGCTATTTCAAAAAATTATTATCAAAAAATGTTTTTTTTCCACAAATAAGATCAAAAAGCTTGGAGATGCCGGGGATCGAACCCGGGGCCTTTCACATGCAAAGCGAACGCTCTACCACTGAGCTACATCCCCGCTTGACTGCTATGATAAAATAGATATTTATTTACAGATGCTGCAGTAGCTACGCAAATAAACGCAGAAATTAATAAAACTTCTATTGAAACAAATACAGAAAACATGATTGGTGATCATTGTGACGACTTTGAAACTATTTTAATAGGTGATATGTTCTACGATGAAGAGTTCGCGAACCGTTTGTTTGAATGGTTGCATACACTAAGTGGAAATGGTAAAACTGTAAGTTCCTGTAAGATCCTTCTTGATCCACTAACATTATAAATGTGAAAGTTTGGATGTTTGGATAGATGGATGGACGGATGTTTGTTACTCTTTCACGCAAAAACCACCACAATTTAATCCACGTTTCCAGCTATCTACATACCACGTTTGCGATGAAACGTGGTATGTAGATAGCTGGAGACCTGGATTAAGGCATAGGCTACTTTTTATCCCGATATTCCCACGGGATCGGGACTTACGCGGGTGAAACCGCGAGGTGCTGCTATTATTTAATACTTTAGGCCAAAGTTTGTGAAGATAGATGGATGGATGTTTTTTACTCTTTCACGCATAAACGGCTGGACGGACCTGAATGAAATTTGGCACAGAGATAGATTTTAGTCTAGAATAGCACATAGACTACTTTTTATAGCAAAAACATGTACTGTTCCCGTGGGTTGGATTTCACCAAAATTCCCACGCGAACGAAGTCGCGGGGAACAGCTAGTCATATAAATGCGAAGGTAAATCTGTCTGTTAGTTTTGACGCCTAAAAAGCTGAACCAATTTTGATAAATTTTGGTATACAGAATGAAAGGACATTGGAAAAGGACACCTTCTTTTTGTCACGACATTAAAGGTGATGCAATTTTGTATAGGAGCGATTCCTGCGATTCTATGCGAACGAAGTCGTGCGCAAAAGCTAATTTAATATAACTAATAACTATATGTTACTTAGTACAATTTGAATTTAATTTATTTTTATAACAACTTAAACTTTTGCTTTCCTATAATAGATAGATATACAATAAATACAATTACATTAACTGGAATTGTTGCGATGGTTTCGGATATGTTCAAACCTTCGAACTACCTGCCTTGTCACCTTGACGAAGGGCACACATCGTTGTACCATTCAGATTGTGACCACAGCGAGTGCAAAATTGTCGAAACTTCAGGTAATTTCAAAGTCCATAGTGATGTGCCGTGAATACGGATACCGACCTCTAGCTTTTTGCTCAGTTGATGCCGATACGTGTGACCTTGATACAGACAGTTGATGTTGAGGACTATCTAATAACACGACATGTTTCGACTTTCACTGCGCGTGTTTGTTTAAATAATCATTTTACTAGTCATTTTACAAAAAATTGGAGTTTCATCGCGTTATAAAGATATTCAAATAGTACCTTATTATTGTTAATAATATTAGTAGCTCACTAAATTAGATATTTTAATATTTATTAGCAACATTTATTTTTAATTTCATGAAAATAATAAAATTTAATAATGTAAAATTGTAAAAGATCATCAAGGTCTAAAAAAAGCTCCAGGCAAAATATCCGGACCCTGATACAGAGCTTTTTTAAAGCTTTTTTTCTTCGGATATCCGCGGATACGGATAGATATCCGACACATCACAAGTCCATATCCAAACTCGTCGCGTTAATTCTTTAATGCAAACGTATATCAATTTATTTTGATTAATTACATTTATTTTATAAATTTCCATGCATTTTACCAGGTACTTATTGGCGACCCAGGAAGACATGGGCTGACTGAGAAGCGCCAGAGCCACATGACACTTCTAGCAAACTACAAACTGCCAAAGGACCCTGCCATCCAGAACAATGGATTCACACATACAACTGTTTGGCAATTAAAATAGTTTCTTAAATAAATATCACTTCATCTTTCTAGAATTATTTTTCTTTTAAAACATCTCCCGCACTTGATCTAAAGTTCACAGGGAATATTCCCTCGAGAGCAATGAATCCGGGTACATAAAGAAACGAATCCGGGTCCCATAAAGATATCTAAAAATCTCTGAGGTTAAGAATACCTTGTGAAAAAAAAATGTGTTTAATAGATATTTCAATACTCCTTACATAAAAGTAAAAAAAAAATTGTCGCTGATATATGTTATAAAAAGTTACAGAAAGAATGTCCCTGTAAATATATGTAATAATAGTTTGATACAAAAACTGCAATGTAGTAGCATCTGTAGTTTACAAATGAATCGGTATAATATACGGGATGAATGGATGGTATCTGACAATGGAACACTTACCGAAATCACTGAAAGGGCACGATTATAATGCAGTTACAGTACAACGGTACATATTTTTTTTTTTTGGAACTATTCACTCAGTTATTGAGAAAATCCATAAAAACTAACTTAAAATGTTTCCGAAGTTAGTTTTTATGGATGTTCTTAGTAACGAAATGAAAAATTCCAAAATAAAAAAATATTATGTACGATTTAAAACTTTACACATTCCACCTACTTTTATGGAAGGGCACGGAAAGAAGTTTTCACGAAAAAAATATTAAATATATCAATGCAAATTAAAACCACAGTATAATCTGAAAAGTTTAAAATCGTCGATTTTAAATCGTACATAATATTTTTTTATTTTGGAATTTTTCAATTTTATCAGATTTTACGCGTCTTTGATTAGGTATTTTATTCGAATATCCTCTGGATCTACGATCTAAACAGTTAATAAAATAATCACTCTCTAAGGATAAAATGAATACTCGTAATATATACCTACTAGGTAAATATATGTATATTTCATAATAAAAAAAAATTATATAATTCTTTAGTTTACCAATATTCGTTTACTTGTTTGTTAAGTCATTTGTATAAAAAAAACATTTTCCTAAATATTCTGACATTTAAAAAAAAAAATATGTGAACGAAATTCACTCATTAATGGGAAAGTTTTTCACGAGTATCTGGTGTATCTCTGCTCTCATCCATCATCTCGAACAGGTGAATGGATTTAAATCAACAGTTTCATTTCATTTTAATTCAACTAGGTGTTTATTAATAAATTATGTACAAAAGCAAAAAGGCGGGAATAAAATCTAAAATGGCGCTAAATATATTATGACTATCAGTTTCTTTTGCAACTTAAAAAGCCTTATAGGATTTTTTCGAGCTGAAAATTGAATAAAACAAACAAAAAAGTTATCAAAAAAATTAAACAAAATGACAAAGACATAATAAATAATTCGTCCATGATAAACAAATAACCCCTGCGCAGTGCGCTGTAAGCCCGAGCGAAGCCTATAACTACCTCTACAGGTAGCCTAGATCTAGATATAGACTATATTGTTGGCACTAAATCAATATTTCGGACGCGTAGTGCGTTCGGAAATCTCTTAGCGTCCGTTCATTTTAATTCTTGCAATGGAACTTTTAAAAATTGTTCGCTTTTGAATTTGAAAGTGTTATATTTTCTGATGTATTTTAATTATTTTAAGATATAACCTATTTGTAAAGTACCCATTCAAACGTATACCAATATGGTTTTAAATTCACTTTCTAGTAAATTCGAAAAAGGGGTTTTTGAACTTCAATTTTCAATTTGTTTCGAGGTAAATACAGAGTAATTTGTTTCCTGCGTCTCGTCGTAAATATATTGTTTTGGTGGATTAATTATTGGCGATCTTGTTAAAATGGGTAAGTAATGAATGTTACTTTTTGTTTCTAGTGATATTGGCATAATTATACGTGTTAATATATTATGTATGTGTAATAAATATTTGATTTGATGTAGGTGTACGCATTGTTTTTTTACAATGTTTGTATGTATGTATGGTCGGTACGAATCTTGGAAGGTAAATAAGAACTACTTCCCGATATCCGATTGGGCTCAAATTTAGTGTACATATGTATCTTCGGTGACAATACAATATAATATGGTACCATGGATATGTTGATGATGGAGCCGGAACACGGCCATAGGAACTTTTTAACTAAACAAGATAAACTCATAGAGTTTAGGCTCATTGTTTTGTCTTTGTGAGTAGGTACTTTGATGCTACATAATATCCAGGGTATGATGATGGAGTCGGAAGGTGGCCATAAGAACTTCTGAACTGAACAAGATAAACCAATCGAGTTTGGACTCTATTGATTCGTCGTAAGGAGTTACTTAGTTACTTTTTTAAATATCAAATCTACACCAAAATAAAACTTAGTTTGTATAAAAGCTTATTTAAAAAAATTACAGTTAATTTATTATTGCTATAATTTGTTTGTTTTCCCCAGTACCTGACGGAACAATTTTTTTTTATACTTTTATGTTTGTATTAAAGTTTGTCTTGTCGAAAACCGAGTATCAGGTTTTAAGACCACGCTGTTAATAAATCGCTGTTTTTCATTAGGATTTTTAGGACCACTAATGTCACTTGACCACCAATTTAAAAACAGACAGGGGTTGGCAAATAGTCAGAAAATAAAACAGGCAGGGGTTAAACCACGGAGGGCAAATAGTCAGAAAATAACTGATTAGGACCTTGGCGCCAAACATCTGCGGAGTTTTGGCACCATGGTCAGAAACACCAGCACCTCTTGAAATGAAGTATCGTGAGCAACACACATCTATGCATCGACTTTTATTTCTTTCTTTTTCTACATTATTAATAGGTACTTAAGTAATTTTTGAAGTGAAAACTTCTTTAGCGGCGTTGTGCACTTTTTGAGATGGGTAAAAAATGTTAAGCTCGCGTCAGGACACGTGACCCTGATCGAAAATTCGTAAGACGGAGCCGAGTTTCTTATATTTAAAAAAATATAACATTAAAAATTTTAATATTTATGAGCGGCCAGGAGCGCAGAACTTCCAGTGTACCTTATCTATACATTTAGATATGTTATTACCTACTTTTTATGTTTAACCTAATTATATATATACAGATGTGTGTGTGCATGTATATGCAAATACATTGTGAAGTTATGTTTTCCCTTCTGACGTGCAGTCCTGCGACTGACTGTTTTTTTTTTCAGAGTCGGTTGATACTACTCCTCCTGACACTTCAACAACAGAATCAAAGCCGGCTGAACCGCAACAAAAGGCAGATTGTGATAAGAACAGTAAGTAAATAAAATTTAAGATTTCTTAAACAAACAAACTACAGTTCACCTTATGTTATAGAGAATACTAGCTGAGCCGGCGGCTCCGCCCGCGCCTTTGTCGTAATGTATAAAAGATAGATGACAAATATTTTACACCACCTGTGCCCCACGCGGCTTCGCTCGCGTGTACCCATTTATATATTTTTTGCGCGGAACCCTAGTCCTTTTTCCAAAATTAAAGTAGCATAAATTACTTCTTTTTAACACTAGCCAGTCCCATGGAAATCGGTTCACCCATGCCGGAGATTAGCTTGAACAAACAGACAGACAGATACACAATAAATTTCAAAATAGAGTTTTTGGTAAGTTTAAGTATCGTGTGATCCAGATGCATTTAGTAAAAAAGCTGTGATTAAGACATTACAAACTGACACTTCAATTTTATCCAACTTATATTATAATTAATGTAGAAGTTTGGATGGATGGACGTTTTTTACTCTTTCACGCAAAAACCACTGAACCGATTGCTATGAAACTTGGTATGTAGATAGCTGGAGACCTGGATTAATTAAGGCATAGGCTACTTTTTATCCCGATATTCCCACGGAATCGGGACTTACGAGGGTGAAACCGCGGGGCGCTGCTAGTTTATTTATATAGGTAGATTTGGCTAAAGTTTGAACTATAGAAATCGATTTTAAGTTATTGGGAACTCAAGAAGATTTTAATTCGTGGCTTGGATAGCGATTTTTAAACAAAAGCTGTAACGAAAAGATATCCGGCGGCTGGATATCCGATCAAATAATCTATACTCCATATTCTCTTTATATATTGTGATGCAGTGTCATTTTTAGATAGAGTTTATTAGATAAAAATGATCTACACATTTATCTGAAACATTTGAACTTATACATATAAACATCCCACTTATACATATAAATGTCAATATCAATCTCGTTCCAGGTAACTCTGCTACTGCATCCACTTCAGGCTGCTCATCATCTTCTGAACGAGCAAATCCGGCCATGCTCATATCATACGGTAAGAATATTTTTCGTTATTGGTTACTATCCCAAAAACTGACACCAATCACACCCACACACCATTCTGCGAAACTCTTCAATGTCCAGCTCATAATTATATTTAAATCGTGTGTCAATAGTATAATATTCGGCCAGATATCCGGCAGCTGGATATCCTGCTTCAGGGTGAGCCGGATATCCGGTATCCGATCAAATAATCGCTACTCCATATTATCTTAATATATTCTGTGATGCAGTGTCATTTTTAGATGTTTTTAAAAAATTCTCTTTTCTTCTTTTTTTTTACCAAATATAAACTACTACTTGATATATATAACGCGTCATGACGTCTAAAGATTATATATATGTTTGTCCATCATTAAGACAGTTACACTTATACATCTAAATATCAATATTAATCTCGTTCCAGGTAACTCTGCTACTGCGTCCACTTCGGGCTGCTCATCATCTTCTGAACGAGCCGATCCGGCCATGCTTATATCATACGGTAAGAATATGTTTTCATTATTGGTCACTAGCCTAAAAACTGGAGTGCTCCGAGGAATTGTTCGGACTTATACCGGTCGCAACGTTTCGCCATCGTTCAACGCGACAAAACTTTCATCCCCATCACCTGGATAATTGGCAATCCACCACTGTGCGGTTCTCCAGAAATTTTTTGCCTCGCACAACCAATCTCTGGAACAAATTGTCGCCTGCAGTATTTCCGGACCGATATGACCTTCAAACCTTTAAGAAAAGAGCGTACTCCTATCTCAAAGGCCGGCAACACATTTGTGACTTTTGAGTTGCAGGTGTCCATGGGCGACGGTAGTCACTTACCATCAGGTGACCCGTCTGCTCGTTTGCCCCTTATAATATTAAAAAAAAACTCACACCAATTACACTCTCACACCATTCTGCGAAAGTCTTTAATGTATATCATGAAAGATCCTACTGTGTGAATTTGGATGGTGATGACAGAATCACCCTATATATTCAGATATATTACATATATCTGAATATATAGGGTGATTTTGTCGTCACTATCACTCTATGGGGTGATTCTGTCATCACCATCCAAATTCACACAGTAGGATCTTTCTGGGGTGTTCTAGACCTTATAGTACAAACTATGCTTAAATAAGAAACCGCTTATTAATATATTTAACAGGCGCAACAATCTATTCTGCTATTCTTGGTTCACCTGCGAGGTTAAGCGAGTACCAAGGGATGCAGCTCGAAATAAACGGTACGGAAATTCAATTTTCTTTAAGAACAGTTTTATTAATTAAGATTTTGATATTCTAACTAATATTATTAATACGAATGTGAGTTTGTTTGTTTCTTTTTCACGCAACTGCTCAACCGAACATCGTGAAATTTTGCATACATGTTATCTATCAGTGGCACCTACAGAAAAGGACGGATGGGTGACTGCTCCCGAGAGATAGTGAATTAATTGACAAAACCTTTAATAGCGAGACTGAAGCCGCGAGCAAATGCTAGTGGGTTATACAGAATGTTACAGAAAGATGTAGTCATAGTATGCTTCGTAGTACGCAAGCGCAAAGACAAAGATTATAAGAGACACTGTATACTTGTATTCTATCTCATACTCTCGCAAGCTAAATCCTATTTATGAATATATGTTTGTCTCTTTTTAGTGTGACTTTTTCGTTTCATCGAATTTTCAAATCACAACGATTCTAAAGAAGTTTCACTTCAATAATTTTGTGCATCCACAGATCAGGAAAGGACGCAGAGAATCGAGGATATGATTGATGAAATGGACTCGTGTCGCTGCCCAACTGATACTTTTGACTTGGGCCGCGAGGGCAATCCGTACATCGCAACGGTAATCAGGAAACTAAGGAAAATGCCTAGGTGCATGCAATATCGGGCATACCGGGACATACTGGTCTATGTCAAGTACTTGCGGCGCAAACACCGCAAAATGCTGCTGCGTACTGCTGGGCCTAATATTCTCACTTGTTAAGCATTAGTTTTACTATTCCAAAAACATAGGTATTTACCATAGACAGAACGCAAAGGCCTTCTGAATGTTGTCGTTTTGCCTACTGGTTACGTACCCATTAGATTTTTATATATGTTGAAAGAAACTTGAACGCAAAACAATAAGCGATTTGCGAAGTTTCAAAGTAGCACATACCTCTATAGGTATCTGATTTTACTATTGGATTATAACCTCGTATAAGGATAGAAACGAACTTATGTATGGGTGAACCTAGTTTTTGTCCCCGAGGCGGCAAATTTTTTTTTTTCACCCCCAGGTGTAGGCTTTTTTATCGGTGCTGGGTCCAAAAATTTGACTTTTCACATTAACTTAATACTATCTAAGCCTACGAAAGACAGGGGTGCAAAGGGTGGCAGTTGCCCCCCCTGCCCCCGCCTCCCTGGACACGTCCATGAATGAGTTTTCTACTAAAAAAAATTAAGATCCTTGAAACTTTTAATACTGTGGTTTTGGATAAGTAACAATATTTTACTCTTATAGAGTCATAAAACTGAAAATCTAAGGTACCTATTTTACCATATACCGCTATGTTAAATTATATAATTCTTTCAAAAAAAACCGACTTCAACAAAAAAACTATTCCATAAAAGACTTACATATGGTTTTCTCATGGATGCCATTGTGAGAACTGGACCAAATTGGGACCACACGGGAAGCACCAGCTTTCAAATAAAAAAAGAATCATCAAAATCGGTTCACCCAGTCGAAAGTTCTGAGGTAACAAACATAAAAAAAAAAACAGTCGAATTGAGAACCTCCTCCTTTTTTGAAGTCGGTTAAAAACAAATAATGTAGCACTAAGTAACCGTATCCTTAACAATTTTAACCGAAGCATTTTAAAATTAAATTACATGGTTCTTACTCTAAACGTATTCTGAGCCTGAATGAAAAAAAAATAAGATGTTTGTTTGGTAACTCGAGTCAAAACCCAGTTAAAAATGACACGATGACTGAAAGAAACATCCATTGGCTGCATCTCACTCGGGTCACTTTATGTATTATCTCTCACTCTAACAATACGATGACATAATATCATGGTTCTCTCTATTTAGTGTAGTAGGATCGGACTTTATAAATTTAACTTTTGACATTATGAATGTATAGATATGTGTGTGTCATAAATATCTGTGTTGTTGTTTTAAATGTTTATTGGGATAAGTAATATCATAGGTTTATTCCACACATAAATTGATGTCACAGTGTTTTAGGAACTCCACAATAAAGTTAATATTCAGATGTGTATTAGTTCTACGATATAAAGAATAGTTTCTTGTAAACTTCTCACTCCTCGCTCTCACATATTCTATAAATTTAATTAATAATTAGGTACTATTAATTATCATTAACAAGTGTTTTGTTTTTTCTATAATGTCTATCACTAATATCATATCACAAAATTTATGATTTTTATTGTATATATTATAACTTATAACGTGAGTTAAAATATGCATTTAATTTAACATACCTTTCGTCTTTGATTATTAAAATCAAAGCCTTTTGTGATTTGTCTACCTGTGTCTCCTGCAGATAACCGCGTTCTGTGATTTCCTTAATTTCTGGAAATTAGTAACAGCGCCATCTATTACACAAAAAATAGTTATTGTAGCTTTTGTTCCAATGTTACAATATGTAATAAACTCATCAAAATATATGTTTTTTATTAGTCTGTGGTGTTGCATGTTAGTTATTTCGTAAACCCATTTGGTACCAAAACTAGGGAACTGAGTAACTTCGATGATGTACACTCAATAAATAAAGCACGGCAGTCTATACAAAACTTATTTAATTATCAAATTAATAACAAAATTACATTATGCTTTCTACAAGGCACTATTTTGATAAGTCGTTGTAGTAATCGTTGTATATCAAGGTAGTTGCCTCTACACCACAAGAAACAGTCATCCGCTGAAATCCGTAACTGTTTACACGAAAATATAAAAAATTAGAGATTTCTGAAACAATACTACAGAATGCTTTTTCACAATGACAACCGTTGTAAGATATCAGCTAAGAAAAAATAGTTACCAAATCAATAAAATTATTTTTACGTTCGTTCATGTTTGTTGAAAAAAGGGGAGTAGACTTAGTAAAATCGAGAAGGGAGGTTTTAGTAGATATGTACAGTGTATCGAATATATACCGACTTACAGAAAGGTGTGATCAACATATTATGGAAGCGTTACGGATGGATTATGAAAAAAAAACTTTTTTTCTTCGGAGAATGTTTTTCCTGGTGTAAGTGCATTTCTACACATTAAACAACATGTTATGAATTTTCATGTCACTTTAATTTTGTTTTCTTTTTTGCAGACTTTTGCAAACATCCTTCGTATTAAATATGTCGTCCTGTTTCGTAATATGAGCTTCATCGATCAACTTTCAAGTTCAATGTGTCAGTTTTATTTAAATCACGAATTTTCATAAAATTGTTGATCACACCTTTCTGTAAACAGCCTATATGTAAATATTATAAATATAAGTTAAAATCAGCTTCTCTTTACATTGACAGTTCTCTCCAATAAAAGACAACAATCTTTTTGTGTTTATTTTAGAAACCAGTCTCATAAAATTCACTACTTTAGAGTTCACTTGATGGAGTCATATTCTAATTCTTTGAATGACGCTGCTTTTTTTTCATGTAGGTATTAGGTATAGTACATATTTTCTTTGTATCCTATGCATAGCCGCATCATCTATACCTTTGTTCAGAAAATAATTTATAGTATCAGAAAATATCTTACTTAGCGTACACATTGCAAATTAAATTAGGTAAGTATTCTTTGTGAATAACGATGTTTATAGTGATGTCGACAGGTGGCATAGTGTGAGAGCGGTAAATTTGAGAAAATACTAATAAGATATAAGACATTATGGGTGTATTCACATGTATGTTTACGGGGAGCCAGACTAGCTTCAGGCCCGACAGGCCTGGGTCCTTTGACAAGTAGTGAAGCAACCTGTCGCTTGAAACTAGTCGTGATTCTCCGAACCATAAAAAGAATACCATTCACAAGGTTATTCTTATTATTGTAGGGGAAGGCATTAAAGCAGAAAAATACCAAGTAGAAGTATTCCTTGTTAAGGGTAGGTACTTTGTTACATAAATCAATATGACAACTGTTTCCTATGATGTGGCTACAATAACATGTGGCGATCTTACATGTTTAGCAATAAGGTACGTAATTAGTATCTCTTAAATATAATACAAAATCTTACAATATATTAAGTGTATTATAAAAGTCTAGAAGAATATTTACACTATCTTAGCAAGATTTCGGAAATATAATTACCTTTTCTAGTGATTTACCCAAATAATTTAAATCGGTATTGTACTGTATTAACTAAGTAGAAAACTGCCATCTACTAGCAAGTACTTAAACTAACTACACAAAGCCACCTAGTGGCAAACAGCTTAACTACTTAAATCAATTTGAACGTCTAGATGGCATTACTCGTTTAGTTTTCGGAGCTGTCATCTAGTAGCAAAAGATAAGAACTACTAAGTACAAAATTATGGAAAATATACAATTATAGCTGGTACATATTATTATAGTTGGTAGTTATGCATAGTGTTTGCATAAATTCCATGTTTGGATCTTGCAGTTCTTCCTGAATAATGGGAGTAAGTATCCATGTCCATAGCAGCATGTGGGTGCATTATAAGAACTGGTTGGAGGGCGAGTGACTTTCTCGAGCCGGACACAGATGTCGCATCGGTCACGTAGCCATTGTTTACTTCACCTGGAAAGAGCACAGATTATAAATGAGAACAGCGTATATCTATAGTAAAGAGGTTGTATGTACCTGTATTTATACTACGCAGTAATCGCGCATTCATGCTGTTTGGTATGTAGACACTACGCTATGGCTATACCTTTTACTAGTACGTACGGTAGACATATTTTGTAGTATAAGCGGTGAAATTAATTATCTCGTGTTCTTATATCTTGTATGAGTTCGTCGCGTCCTACGAAATGTTCAAGAGCCTTTCAAGAGGTGTATTGTAAGTAGCTCCGTGTTTGTTAAAAAAAACACGTTTATTACGGTTATATTCCTTCGTTTAAATGATTTTCCTACTTTAAGAATGACAAGATAACGGTACTCAATTAGTCAACATCATCGAGGCTTTACACAAGAAAGTATGACGCACGAACAAATTTTGTTCACTTATTCATCGATATGAATAATATGTAAATTCTGACATTTCCTACTATCTTTTTGCTGTAAGAAATCGAATATTTATACTTCAATAGATGTATATGAAGCAGCGCGGAAGGCCCCGACTTAGAACGACGGCTGTAGTTGAAAAATAAGGGTATCGACCCAATGACGACTCAGAACAGTTATATTTAGAGAAGAGTGATTAGGAGAGCCGACCCCAAATAGAGAAGTCCGGAAGAAGAAGAAAATAAATATAAACAAAAATACAGGGAACAGGCATTCTTATAGAAGTTTAATTGTTGTTGTTTATTCACTCAGAAGGTCATGGCTTTTAACTGTACATTGTTGTAAGATGCCTTCGCCTTATCAAGTTATCATCCATCGCAGCAAATGTTGTCTCAAGTCAGATCCAGTATTCGAATGCTGGATCTGACTTTTTTTTTTGTTTTTCTTTTAAAAAGACAACTCCCGCATTAGGAATGACTCCTGCGTCGCGGGGGTCTTTACAAACATACAAACAACGAACACAAAGAACACCCACAAGCTAAAAATTTAAATGGAATCGGCGTTTTTTTTTAAGGTGTCCGGGAAAGAATCGCGATTTCGCCCATGTGTCCGGATTTTTTTAAGTTTTTGTCCGGCATTCGCAATTTAAGTGGTGCACCCCAGACACTAGCTCTTCACATAGGCCTGCTATGTGAAGAGCTAGTGTCTGGGGTAGGCAAAGATATACCTGTAATACGGATCATTAGGCCCCCATACAGCATCCATGAAGTTAAATTACCCAATTACCATACAATGTATGAAAGTGAAGAAAATAACAAGACAATATTCCTGTGAAACATTCACATTACTAAATATCTGTGCGTAATTACTTAACCAAAATTTATACTCTTAAACTATAAAATAACTGTTTAAAGACGTACAACTTATCATTGTGTGACCGTGAGCCATACAGGTTTTATAACTATATGGCAAATATTCATATTCAAGAAATAATAAAGATTATTATTGCTCGAATACGGAAAATTGCTTGAGGACGACTGGTTCTTTATTTGACATCTAATATATTATACAAATAGCTAAACTTTTTTAATTTATTTACTTTTAATATATTTTTAAATGTATTCATGTATTGACATTGTACAATGAAACTCAGCGCGAATGTATTCACCAGCAGAAATAAGATAAATGAATCGGTACTCTTTATTGCACATCATATCTAGGGCTGCCATCCATCCGGGTATCCCCGGATTTGTCCTAGTTTAGAGGGCGTTAGGGGAGCGTCCGGATGGTATTTTCAAAAAGTACGGGTAAAACCCGGACACTGTGCCAGGGGCGAACTATAATTGTTAGATGAATCGTTAACAAGCTAAAAAAGGCCGATTGCCTTTTTTTTAAGGTGTCCGGGAAAGAATTAAAAATGAAAAAATGTGTCCGGTTGTTTTTAAGTTTTTGCCCGGCGTCGGAAATTTAAGTGATGGCAGGCCTAATCATATCTAAAAATAAATTTTTGTATTAAATTTGTCATTGCCTAGGTGCCACGCAGGTCTGTAGGAAAAGTGTTTGCCCATCCCATATTCCGGTAATAAGGCCCTGAGTGCCTTAACAAGTGATATTTTGTACGAATTCAAATAGCACATAAAATAGTATTGGTAACATCATAGTCTTGCAAGAATTATCATCATCATTATCTTCATAGCCTGTTCCTACATTTATTTGAGGTGGACGTAATATGTTTCCTTCTTTCTTCTCTAAAATACGTCCAAGACAAGTCCAAGATATCTTCTTTCACACAGCCCAACCATCTTTTCTATGGTCGTCCTCTATCTACTCTTATACCCGTCAACTTCCATTCATAAAATTCTATTTACAACATTTCGCTCATCCCTCAGCATCATATAGTCATTTTTGTAGTACTTCGTGAAGCCGTTCTTTGAAACAAGTTACAAATCATTTAAAGTCCACACGCATTCTCATTATACTTGGTATTCCTTAAATGTATGTCGCAAACAACTTGATTCTCATGAATATGCGACAAACGAGCGGTAAGCGACACAGTTACATGCGCGAACGTTGTAAAGCTGTTGTTGGCTCTAGATTTTGTTTTGCATGACCGTTGTGCAGCAGCGCAATTTGTAATATTTAATGGCTAATTCAGGGTGAGAAATTTAGTTATACAATGTTTTATTTTCGTCTACTCTTATGCAATTATTAGCAACCCGCCTCGGCTTCGCACGGATAGTAGAGACATCTTCAACAATCATCATCATATTTCAACCAATTTACACAAAACGTTAACAAATTATATACCTAAACCTTCCTCATGAATCACTCTGTCTATTGGTGAAAACCGCATGAAAATCCGTTCAGTAGTTTTTCAGTTTATCGCGAACAGACAGACAGACATACGCGGCGGGGGACTTTGTTTTATAATATGTAGTGACTATACCCAGTACTCTTTATGTCTTCAGGCAAAGCTTATGTTCATAGCTGGCTTACTTCAGTCGACTTTGGGGAAAGAAGTATCTCAATTTCGTAACTCTGTAACATGAGTTTTTCATACCATTGAAATGACAAGAGGGCGTGCTGACAACCGAGGAGACGCGCCAGACAGCTGGTAAGCGGTGCCTTAGCACAGCATCGAGGCTTCGCTACACAAGAGTGCTGAACTATTTACTCGTTTTAATATATTTAGTACGATATCTATGAGATTATTAATAGCAGTGACACCAGGTTGTTGTTAGAGGCACTCCTTTTATCCTACGAAAAAATGGCTCGCTACGCGTTCTGGAAGTATCTATCATTCGCTCATTGTTGACAGTAGCCCTCTTCTTCGTGTAACAGTGGATTTGTGTGTGTGCCATAAATACATTAAACGTAAGGTAAAGTGGTATTTTTAGCTTTGTATTTATTTATTTAGTTTAGGTACACAAAACAGAACTTAGTACAATAAGGTTAAAATGTATAATAAAACAGTTATGTTTTAAACTAGGTCCCTAACTATGCGTACACAGCATGATCACATAGGACTATGTTGTTTATCTATACAAAGAAAATGAAAAATGATGAGAACTTAGAATAAAAAATATATAACAATTAATTAATCTTATTTGTAGTCTGAAAATATACCGGCCGTTTGCCGCTTACTCAGGGGAAATACACGCACACTCGGTGTGACCTGCACAATGAAACGATCTCAACCGTATTGATTAGGCACACAATTCATACATACAACCAAAATACATCAATATTGAACTTTATTACTTTGTCGAGAGAGTACCTATTTCTTAAAATATACATTAAATGTTATTTATTAATCTAATATAAAAAAATTACCTTTTTCCCTATTTCCTTTGGTCACGTCATAACTTGAGAACTTAGGTAACTAACTTACTTAACCGATTTCATTCTTTTTTTTTATGTTTGCTAATATTTTGTAGAAGGTTCTTACGGAACGAAAAATTAAGAAAATTGAACAGAAAATCGGTTCAAATCAAATTTATCCCACGGAAACCGATGAAAGATAGCAACGGCAGTGGTATCTTAATCTTAGGTAAAAGGAGCATTCCAATACTGACTGAAGTCAGTCCCAGGTTCGATTCCCGCTTTGTCCAAATATGTATGCATGAATGTGTGTATTAAGTGTGATTTTCTTTACAAAAAGATAGGTACATTACCTATTTATTACCTTTGGTCTTTGTCGGTTCAAAGGTTGCCTGTAAGAAATTTGTACATATTTTTTTCTGCGATTTGCTTGTTATTTATTTGTAATTGATGTACAATAAAGTGTATTTCTATTCTATTATATTCTATCTATATTTTTATACGTGTTCTAAAACTCGTAGTATAATCTATGATTAGTTTGAGTCTGAGATAGTGCTGTGTAACTTATCAGAGAATATAATATGTATACCTACTTATATTATATAATTTTTGTTTCTTTCGCATTTTTGAGTAACTTTCGTAAGAAACAGTGCATTAAAATAACATTAGTGCTCAAGTTTCGTGACGGATATTGTACTAATGATCACATTTACTATTCAATACCAACACTTTCATATTCGTAAATTAAAAAAAAAACTAATTCACACAACTTTTTCCTTTGTTCGTAGAATATCGCCAAATATACTCATTTTACAATACAAGCACTTTCACTGTCATTTTAAATGGATATGACATCAGGGTTGCCAAACACGTGTTTAGTATTTCCTTTATTAATAAGTTACATTATCAACTTGACAAACTACATTAACACTAATGTGACAAGGGGCCACCCATAAATTACGTCACACTTTCAGGGCGTGGGAGTGGGTCAACGAAGTGTGACATTGTGTAAGAAGGAGGGATCATGAGCTTCGTGACATCACATGTCAAAATCTAATGTAAAAAGCACAAAAACTGCACACACTACTTCACTTTTATTAAAAAATAATAATTTTAGCTGTTTTCTTTTATTCAGTTCTGGGTGTACAATTGCAAAATATGTGACATCACACCAGGGAGAGGGGAGGGTCCCACAAATGAGACAAGGACGGAGGGGGGGAGTAAAAAAAACCTTGAAATTCGTGCTACGTAATTTACGGATGGCCCCTAAGGATATTTTGATGTGTAGGTAAAATCCTACTAATATTACAAACGTAAAAGTTTGTGAGGATGTATGGATGTTTGTTGAGGTTTCACCCGCGTAAGTCCCGAATTTCGGGATAAAAAGTCACCTATGCGTTAACCCAGGTCTCCAGCTATCTACATACCAAGTTTTATCACAATCAGTTCAGTGGTTTTTGCGTAAAAGAGTAACAAACATATATCCATCCATCCATCCAAACTGTCACATTTATAATATTAGTGGGATAGTGGGATGATCGTGATCAAGTCAGGATCATTAACCACTAGACAGACAGGCCAGTCAGTATTAATATGATAGACCCATGTAGGCTGCTAACACTATCTTATCTGACGGTGTAAGACTCGCACTTGCCTAGAAATTTGCATTCGCTCAACTTTACAATGCCCAGGTAATATGTAGTTAACAGGAAACGAAGACGGCATCAAGGAATTTAACTCATTAACGGTGCGCATGATTCAAATGGAAACGAAGCCCTTCGTTTTTATATGAGAAAATGTCCATGATGATGGTGTTACAATGACGTTGAGATGTGGTATTAGTAATATCATTAGTTTGAAAATATATTGACGAATACTGACATTTTTGGTCTGATGTAATCTCGTATTCTACGTAACTGTAGGCCTTCCATTAGTTAGATTAATTTTAAAAATTATATTGACAGAGATGAATGCCTTTTTAAATTAAGAATTACTGATGGCTTCAGGCGAATATTTCTTATATATGTTATAAGCACTCGTTGGCAGTTCTATCGCATTGTGTAAGAAAAATCATATATTTTGTTTAAGATGTTGTGGTACGGTAAACAATTTTTATAAACACTCTTTATTTCAAAAGTTGCCTATCAGTTCTTAAGTTTAGTGATGTATATCTCAATAAATATGAATATATTCATAAATAATTAGATTTAGATTGCTATAATATAAACATATCCAAATATTAACATTTCTATTTGTGCCAACCCTAGCTAAATGCTCGCACAAATGCACTCATGTGCCCCACACCGTGTCGCTCTGTGTCCGGTAAGTAGGGTGGAAACACTGATATAATCATTATATTATGTAACACCAGTAATTGTTTCAGACAAGTTTTATTGTTTTGTTTTTCAGCTAGATCGCAGGAAACACTGAATTTATACCGAACGATTGTAAAATGCGAGGCCGCCGTTGTGATGAAGAGATGGTCTAAATTCTTCACATGAGTTTTCGATGGAAGTGTAATGGTTTATCTTGAATACGATGTTCCGTTGGCCTGCTTACTAAACACTTTTGCTGTAACCTTTTTTTATTTCTCCCCTTAATCAAGTAGGAGAGAATGCTCCAGTAAGCAGAGCTTCACTTCCAGAGTAATTATTATCTATTCAGTCGGACAGTACCTGTAGAAGCTACCAGCACGCAACGTGCGGGTCATAAAGACCTTTTTTAACCCCCGACGCAAAAACGACGGGGTGTTATAGTTATAAGTTTGACGTGTCTGTGTGTGTGTTTGTGTCTGTCTGTGGCATCGTAGCTCCCGAATGGATGAACCGATTTGAGGGCGGTATTTTTTGTTTGAAAGGTGACTTGATAGAGAGTGTTTATAGATATAAGTCATGAAAATCTGTTCAGCCGTTCGAAGATCATCAGCCCTTTTCTTAATAGTTGAAGGGATTCTCGAGTCGGGGGTGTTTTAAATTTTTAATTTATTTAAAATGACGTGAGCATAATTACCTTTATAAAGCGAAGGCGGAGGGTACCCACTGTCTGGCTGCAGACGAACGTGGCGGGTTGCCAGGATGAATGCTAGAGCCGAGAGCACTATCCCATCCAGGCACCCAATCACGGCGAGGAGGTATGCCCAACGTATGTGGCATCGACCTGGAGACACAGATAAAAACAATTAAAATGGACCATTGAATATCACAAACATGGATTTCAAAGTTCATTTTTATTTTACTTTCTAAAAAAGTACCTACATTTAATCTCTATTGATTAGTCTTATTTTCAAACCGTAAGTAAGCTACTGCTTACTGCAAGCTACTGCTTGTGAAAGTAATAACAATAATAACTTGAGACACGGCCGTCTGATCCCAAACTAGGCAGAGCTACTACGGTAACCAGACTGCTGATAAACATACTTATGTATTTGATTCTAAATACATACATATAATAGATAAAATACACCGAGACACAGAACCAATGATCGTGTTATTTACACCATTATTTGTCCTGAATCGAACCCACGGCCTCTGCTCAGCAGTCAGGTCAGTAGTTAAATGATATGTTTTATTCCAATGTTTTTAAACTAAGATGGCAAAAAACATAGGGCCCGCCTCGTGGCAGAGGTTACCGTAATCTATAGATGTTTGCACACACCTGGAATTCTACTGAATTTACTCACGATTTTGATTTAAATTGTCAACAGGGCGTTCAAGTTACAATATAAGGTATCTTTTAAACTTCAATAGTTTAACCAAAAATTATCGATTAACCATTTAACCGTCTCCTTTAAAGCTAGAACGAACACACAGATACCTATGATGTAAAGAACTTGGAGATTCAGAACACTTTAGTTAATCCGGTTATTATTTTATGTGTTCGGTGGTTATTATATTCACATAGGTATCTATTACCTATTCAATGTTTAGACACGGTTTAGATAGTACAGGGCACAATCCACACATAAAAGTCGCAGGGCAAAAACCATGAGAAAACACGTAGCAGACGCTATTTGTCAAATTATATGTATGGAAGAAGGCAATTATGGTCACCCATTTAACCATTTTAAGTAATTTTAACGTGCCTTTCGCTGCGCCAGCGCTGCGGCACGTGGTATGTACCCCGCGCCCTATCCGCATCCCCGCTATATCTGTTTCCTGTCCACGCCCTGTCTGCTGCTCATAGCCTCTGTGTTTTGAGTACATAGACAACGATAATAAAGCGTTGAATCTGCGCCCCGCCCGCCTCGTCCTCGGTATTGTACATTTTGCGTTTCGGTGCTTATTTACATTTTGCATGAATATCCATTTAAAACGTATCGCCCTGCCATTGCCTAAGCCTAAGGATATATTATATTAAGGATATTGATTTTATCTTTGCCATTAAAAAAAACTTTCAAATTTCGCGCCCTTTGATTGTCCATCCACGTGTCATTCTTGTCGCACTATACTCGTTTGCGATCCTTGGTCCTTGGATTGGAGATTTAATAGATTAAATAATATGTTTATCGTCATTTATTCATTTGGTCATACATAATATTATGTCTCTAAGAAAGAGAATATTTTATTCGAAAAACATTCGTGTTTTAATCGTCTGCGTAGGGTAGTTTTTAATACAAAAAATACACTACTATTCGTTTAGTACTACTAAATGTTAAGCCCGGGTAGTTTTCCAGCAGGGCCCTAGCCAGCGCGGGCCCCCTACCCTACTTACCTTCTTGCTGACGACCTATTACTTACATATAAAATGTTTCATACATACTTAGAGAAAAATAAAATGTAAATTATCAAAAATTGCTGTCATCTCTGAAATTTCTGGTCTTAAAAAGGAACTCTTCGAGCCCAAGGATATAATGCATTTTTGTTCATTTTTAAGGTTCCGCACCTAAGAGTGCCAACGGTGCCTGTATCTCATGTAATAATTGAAATTTTGACAGAGTTGTATTGTATTTCTGCAATAGCTACAAAATAATAAACATTAATAAATTTTGGCGCCCGTCTATATGTCCGCGGGCTGTATCTAGTGTAGGTACCGTAATAGGTAGACAGTTGAAATGTACACAGAGTATGTATTTCTATTACCACTATAAAAACAAACAATAAAAAAGAACCCCTCATACCAGAAACGTTTTCGCTATTCCTTATAGTTTCGGATTTGGCCATGCATGTCCATGATTTGTTGAATTTCAACAACCTATACATACAGTGGCGTAACTATACCATCTAAGGCCCGTGGCTAATTCATTAATACATTTTGTAATTAGTGCCTCCTGTGTTCAGGGCCTTTGGTGCCCGGGGCCCCCTCGAGCCGGAGGCCCGTGGCATTTCGCCCGCTCTGCCACCCTATTGTTACGCCACTGTATAAATCTCACAACTATTACACGAATTAATTACATTTTAAAAATGGCAACGCCATTATGCGTAAATCCAATTAAAAAATAATTAAGATCAAGGCTGGTGTACCATTGTGATCAATAAATGATGAATATTTTGAGGTCTTGCCTCTTAAACACAACTTAATAGCATTAATAAATCACTTCAAAGATTAAATTGGTAACAATTATCTCTAACAAATATGATGCCTGCTATCCGGTGTTGCCAACTCTAGAATTAATAATCTCCCAAAATCCCTTTCAAAAAAATCTCAATCTCACAATAACATACAGTAAATAAAAATAATGTATTTAGATTTTCGATAATGTTGATCGTATAATAAAACTCATTATAGGAGTAGGTACTCTTTCATATATTCGAAATACTTTATTAGTTATCAATAGCCAAAGTTCTGATTTATGTACTTTACTTACAGTATGATTTACCGAACTATACTTCTATCTCCATACCCTACAGAAATGTTTTATCTTGGTGATTAAAAAACACTAAACAATTTTACTTAAAATTGGAGGCGCCTACATGATTATGAAGTAAAATTTATAGCACATGATTAATGCCTGAAAGTAGAAAAATTTCAGATGATATATATAACATAACATATATAACATAAATCTTAGGGGGAGTACATTAATTAATCAAATATCACGTATTTTTTTCCGCCTGAAACTGTAAGTCACCCTTGGCACCCCACATGAGTCCCCAGGGATTAGAATCAGTATTCGTCTAGGCTTTTTAGTAGTTCCTATTTAAGTATTTTATTTTTCGACTGGCCTGTTGGTCTAGTGGTTAGTGAACCTGACTGCTAAGCCAGAGGTCGTGGGTTCTATTCCCACCCAGGACAAATAATTGTGTGATGACCACGATAATTTATCTATAATATGTATGTACATATTTAGAAATATATAAGTATGTTTATCAGCAGTCTGGTTACCATAGTACAGGCACTGCTTGGTTTGGGATCAGACGGCCGTGTGAGATGTGTGGAGCTATTATTATTATTATTGTCCGGTTTCCTTACTATGATTCAAGACTACTTTCTGTCTTAAATAATACAAGTATTTTAAGCAAATTATATGTATGGATTTTTAATAAATCCAACGCGATCAAACACTGATTTAAAACGTATTTATACTAAAAATACGCATTTTGAACCAGTTGAAGAAACAAAATCGCCATAATCACCTCACTTAGTTAATGGACACCCCCTTACCACATAAAGCTACTGTGTACGTTTAAAAATGTACAATAAGTTAATCATTTTATTTTTCATACCTACAATGGAAATTGTAAAGATTGTATGTTACTCGCCTAAATTGTATTGATCTGCTGTAGGCCCGCACGTCTCCTGCACAGCTGTCTCACTCCATCCTGCTGGGTAAACCGCCACACCAGCTACCATGCTGATTGCTGAAAAGAAAATTAAAAAATGAGATAAGAAACATGGTACGAAATAAAGCGCGTTCTTTTTAAAATTTTAATGTATATTAACTTATAATGAACTAAAATAATAATTTAATCAAGACCAGAATCATTAGGAATAAAATTATGATATTTTTTTTTATACAAAACCTAAAACAAAAGTTTACATTGTGTAAAATGGGTAGATCCATGTTTTGTTTTAATATCATCTCTACATAATACTCCGTTTCTTTTTTATTTTAAAAAAGTCTGGTCCCATAGCAAAAGATTGAAAATAAATTTTAATTAGGTTTTTCATATTTAAAACATTTAACATGAAACTAAAACCTACCAAACTTCGTAACAGTGTGGCAGTAAGACTAAATATTGGGAACAATATTTTTTTATTATCCTTTAAATTATACTGATCAAATCGCTTAGATAGACATACTTATGTATAGATTATTTGTATTACTTTTACCAAGTTCATGTCTTAGCTCCTATTTAACCTCAAAAACTTCGACAAAATCCGTCTATGTACGCACGTACGGTACGTTCACCGAACCGTTAAAGTCTTTGTTCAGTAAATTTCTGAGAAAATCTCCATCACATTTTTACATTTCCACTTTTCCATTGAAAGTTCCACTAAAAACTTTCATTTTTTATATAACACCTATTTGTTAACTTATAAAACAAAAAAAAACTGCCGCAATATCTTCCCATGACATGGATTTACAAATACTTTTACGCACATTCGCTACATAGATAAAGTAACTCTATCCAATTGAAACGGAAACCGGCTGGTGGGAACTGTTCGTAGGTCTTCATTGTCTGAAGCCCATTGTTCTAAGGGTACCTGTGAGAACAAGTCAAGGTTGTATACCATCTAAGCAGGTGCTGCAACGATGTACAGGGTAAAGGAGATCCGCAATTGTATGGGGAATTGTTTTGTTAGTACTGGGGTAGTGTTTCTAAATCGTCTCTTACTAATATATCATCATAATAAACATTCAAAAACGTTGTTCATTCATTTATATTACTTTGAGACCGTGCTCAACCTAAATACCACCAATACCACAGATAAAATAATAGTTACTTCGGATTTCGTCGAGTACCAACAAGCGATGAAGCGATTGACTTTTAAAAAAATACGGGATGTTCCATCGTAAAAACAGAGGCTGTCAAATAATATCGACTGTCATAAGTATATCGATATATCGATCCATCGATTGCACCTCCTTTTTTTTACCATAGTTGATTTTTTATTATGTCCCACAAATAATTGTGAAATGAGCCCGACTGGGTGTAATTTATCTATAATAGGTATGTATTTAGTAATATGTATAATATGTTTTATAGTAGTATGGTCATAGATAATAGTTACTGGTATGGTTACCATAGTACAGGCTCTGCCTAGTTTGGGATCAGACGGCCGTGTGTCTCACGTCTCACAAGTTAAACAAAAAACGAATTGTAAGTTTATAACTTACTTCGGTCGCACGAATCGTAATACAAGTCTTTAGTTTAATGTAATCGATTCGCATATTTATTTAAAACGATTCATTCTTTATTGCAAATGTGTCATATCACAAAAAGGGTCATATCACATGTTAGGTACGTTTTGACATTTTTATAGCATTGAATAGCAAATGTTGCATTGGGTCAGCTTAGGCCTCCCTCCTACTTAAGGCGCAGTACGGCACACCGTGTGGTTTTAGTCGGTTCGATTCCGACACACCGCCCCACCGAAAACCCCGGTGGGGTGACGGCCCGAGGGGGTTTCCATACGCCCAAAAAAAAAAAAAAAAAAAGGCCTGCCATCACTTAAATTGCCAAAAAATCCGGGCACATGGGTGAAATTGAGATTCTTTCCCGGACACCTTAAAAAAAACGCCGATTCCATTTGAATTTTTAGCTTGTTAACGATTCATCTAACAATTACAATTGTCCCTTGGCACAGAGTGTCCGGGTTTTACCTGGACGCTTTTTGAAAACCCCGCCCGGACGCTCCCCGGACGTCCTCTAAACTAGGACGAATCCGGGGAAACCCGGACGGATGGCAGTAATAGGTCAGCTGTAAAAACATCGTTATTAGCTCAGTGAAAAAGAGAACAAAGTTCCCTTTTTCACTGAGCTGTTTTGTTGAATTTACAAGCATAAAAGTCGTGTTTTCTCGAAATAGCTGTTTTTGTATTACGACACTTTTTTGCCGGGAGGCGATATGTATGCACATTTATGCATATAATATGTGAAGTTCACAGTATTTCCCTTTATATAACCAGCCATAATCTTAATATATCATGAAGCCTACAAACACAAATCCCCCATTAACATAAAGTCAATGTCTCCCAAAGTAAAATCAACCACTCTTAGAGTTGAGAGCCTAGTCGACAAGTTGAAAATGGTCCAAAATAGAGATACTGCTCTTAAAATTATGTGCGATAGCTCATTGGATGCGGAATAACGCCTAGAAAAATGTGCCAAAAGCGTGTATTGGCACATAAAAAATTGCAAAAGTTATAAACAATTAAAGATGAAAAAAAAAATGGCATTTCGTTTTTTGCCAATATTTCATAAACTATTAATATTTAAGAAATTTCAAAAAAAGATTCTGAAAGAGAAGGAAATTTCCAATAAAAACTCCTAGCTTTCGGAACTCTATCTCTATTATTTATAATTTTAATTTAACGCTGAAAATGGGTCTCCGCGCGACATTTTTAGGTTGCGCGCGCGGCGTCAAAAGCGAGTACGACACATTAATTAATTTATTTAAGGTATTGAATATTTTTTTTTTAATTTGAAAAAAAATATGGTGTATTCTGAACGCTATAAATAATTTATTCTCGTTGTAAATTTTACTTAAAGTTCATTTTTCAACAAGTTAAACGATTGTTAACTAACAAAATTTTCTCGAACTTCAGTATTCATTGTAAATGAAAAAAAAATGTTTAAATAATTGTCGTAAAAATGTTTCACTACGTAGAGCCTTTCTTATATACATACTTAATAAGATCACGCCATAAAAGTTAAAAAAATATTCATACTTTGTTTATAATAATTTTTGTACAATCTCTATTTTGAACCATTTTCAACTTATCGACTAGACTATAATCCCGTAGAAATTGTCCCGCAATGGGCTACTAAAAAGTCCTAGAGTTGTACCTAGTCGTATAATTGTACCTTCGTCTTTTGATTTGAAAATCCAAGCAGCAGGTTTTACTGAAGATTAGGCGTAGATACATAATGGTAACTTGATAGTTATAGACAACTTTCCCCGCCTAGTACGAGAAAGCTTGTTTATCTACTTGCAATTACTGTCGATATTCTTGTATAGTGCAGGTAAAGTGGTATTGACGAAGTATTTACATAGGAAAATGTGATTTTACTCTTAGTTTCTTAGTTACACATTCCTGGTGATAAAATAATTGTATGTTTGTTTGGTAAGTAACTTAAGTAAGTTGCCAGCTGAAAAACCGGTACGCTGGCGCAGGCAAACGGATTTTATATATTGCTTCTCACTTTAATTATGTTATAAAGTGTAAGGCGTCCATTAGACGCTCATGCAAACGTCAATCATTACTATAAGTCATGATTGACGGATGTGCGTTGGTGATTGATGAAATAATTTCGACATCAAAATCTCATCATGTAATCGTCAATCACTGCATTAGACGATAGGTTATTCATTAATCACCGTTTTCATTGTGGCAAAACTGACAGCATAACCTACCGTTTAATGGGCGCCTAAGGATTCTCTGTTGTGATGCACCGAATATAATAAATAACATCCAGGTATCGAATATTCGTACTTTACTGTAAAAATATTTGAGCGAGACGAAACTAACCGCAAAAGGTTGAGCTACGTTTTACGTAATTGTCAAGTGAGAGATACAATACCACAAAATACAATATTATGGAGCCATCTTGCCAAATCGCTGAATCGGTTTTAGTATTCAGCAGTATTCATTGCATCACTATAGTTTATGACTAGTAGATTGCTTGGAACCAACAATTTTCGTCCGTCGGATCAGACATACGGTAAAGGTGTGTTATTTTTAACCGACGAAAAGACGGAGGAAGTTTTCAAGTCGAAGCGTATCTTTTTTTTGTTTGACCACGCATAACTTTTTACAAAGCAGTCGGATTTTAATAATTCTTTTTTGAAGTAAAAACTTCTTTAGTGGCGTTGTGCACTTTTTGGGATGGGTAAAGAATGTTAAACTCGCGTCAGGACACGTGACCTGGTTGAAAATTCGTAAGACGGAGCCGAGTTTCTTATATACATATAAAAAAATATAACATTCGAAATTCAAACATTTATGAGCGGCCAGGAGCGCAGAACTTCCAGTGTACCCTATGTATACATTTAGATATGTTATTACCTACTTTTTTTTAACCTAGTTATATTTATACAGATGTGTGTCTGTGTGTGTGTGTGTGTGTGTGTGTGTGTGTGTGTGTGTGTGTGTGTGTGTGTGTGTGTGTGTGTGTGTGTGTGTGTGTTTGTATATGCAAATACATTGTGAAGTTATATTTTCACTTCTGACGTGCAGTCCTACGACTGACTGTTTTTTATTGGAAAGGGCATACTTCGAAATTGGTCCCATTTAAATTTAAATAAAAAATTTCAACCCTAAGGGTTGAAAAATAGGGGACGAATGATTGTTCACCCAGTGAATTTTCAGCTGTTAACCGATTTCGTTGAAACTTAGCACACATGTGTAATTCTAATGATAATACAACATGACGGAGACCTGTAGTTGATTGTTTTAATTGGTTTTAGCCACTGAAAAATAAAAACTTTTTAACAAAAAATGTTTTATGCTGACTACGTTTCGAAGACTTCTAAGTAAGCAACCTCTGGTTTATTTTTTAAAATTATCAAAACGTTTGGTAGATTTAGGGATCGCCACAATATTTCTCTTTGCCGCTTTTTCGTTCCTATTGTAGAAAGAAATTTGTTGACCGCTATGATCAGAATCTAACTTATTTATTATTTTCTTATCGTTAATTACAATATCTGTAAATATATTGTCTATACATGTAGGTATAGAGGCTGTGATTCGTGTAGGCTCTACAAACAAGTTTTAGAGATTATATGACTGGAATATAATATATGTCCTGAACTCCCTAATATCCCTAACTCTAATTTTTTAATAAGTTAATATTAAAATCACCACAAATAATTACTTTTTGAAGTTATATTTCTTTTGGCGCGTTATGGAAAAATTAGGAGAGTAAATTTTTACGATGCGCGCACCGTCACGAAAAACCGACACCCTGAAGTTAGCTAGTCAACATTTTAGTTTTTCAAAAAAAGTTACCAACTTCACGATAGTGATAAAAATGGTTTTTACATATTACTTTAAGTACGTTTGTAGAATTTGAGGTTAGTTGACGGTGTGTATTATTTATGATAATTTACTGTGCTTATAAGTGATAAAAATGGTTTTTACAAATTACTTTGAGTACGTTTGTAGAATTTGAGGTTAGTTGACGATATGTATTATTTATTTTATGATATTTAAATAAACTTTATTTAACTAGATAAAAGTATAACTTCTGTAGAAAATTGACGTATTTTGGTCACAATATGAGAAATTACAACAAGCACAGACTGCTCAAACTCATTATTTAGGAGAAGATAATGGGCAAATAAGGTGTGTGGAAAAAATTAACCGCTGTAGCCGACTTAAAGTTATTAAGGTTCTTTCATTACTGTAGAAGTTTAGCTAGGCTAACGAGTTTATTATTCACTTCTCAGTTTCTTTCTTTTTTCGTCGGTTTAATTTTTTGTTAAAAAGTTTTTATTTTGTTTGCCTTGCCACTAAGCCGCTCCGAGTGTTGTGGGTTTGGTTCCAACACGGGACAATTTTAGTTTTCCCAAGTTTGGGTGCTCTTTGTGTTCGTTGTTTCAATGTTTGTAAAGTCCTCCAAGACACAGGACTTCTTAGTACGGGAGTGATCTTTAAAAATAAAACAGAAATCCTTATGGAATAGTTTGCGTTTAGATGCCTGTTAAGACTATAGCTGAGCTAAGCTGTCAATTTAAGCAACTTAAGATTGACGATCAGTTATTATGACCGATTATGTTAATTTTGTACTATCAAGCATTTTTTATGGATGACTGCATATCTTAGACTTCTACGTTTGCTAGGTCACAGGTATACTTTTCTTTGCGACTTCCTTCCTAGGGTATACCCGAGTCCCTTGCGATAGACTCACTTGTAACGGAACACCGTGTGGTTTTAGTCGGTTCGATTCCGACATACCACTTCACCAATAGCCATAGTGAGGTGATGACCCGTGGGGGTTCCCACACGAAAAATAAAAAAGGTCACAAGTATACTTGAAGCAGCTCGATCCCAAACATTAATCCTTCTACCGTCAATGTCCTTAACACCGAGGAGCATTTTTAAAACTCGGTCCTGGCAGCACCGACTATTCTTACGGAACGGCCGGCAACGCACTTGTGACTCTGGAATTGCAGGTGTCCATGGGCGACGGTAGTCACTTACCATCAGGTGACCAGTCTGCTCGTTTGCCCTCTACAATATAAAAAAAAACAGTCAGTCGTAGGACTGCACGTCAGAAGTGAAAACATAACTTCACAATGTATTTGCATATACATACATACACACACACACACACACACACAGATGTGTGTGTGTGTATATTATTTAATTAGGTTAAAAATAAAAAGTAGGTAATAACATATCTAAATGTATACATAGGGTGCACTGGAAGTTCTGCGCTCCTGGCTGCTCATAAATGTTTGAATTTCGAATGTTATATTTTTTAAATATAAGAAACTCGGCTCCGTCTTACGAATTTTCGATCAGGGTCACGTGTCCTGACGCGAGTTTAACATTTTTACACATCACAAAAAGTGCACAACGCCGCTAAAGAAGCATTCACTTCAAATATAAATTAATAAATCAAATCAAATATAAAATAATAATAATAAATTCTTACAACTACTCATAATCACAACATTTGCCATCAGTATTATCAATACCATATATCTAGCAAGCAACAAACCGTAAAGAAAAACTATTCCTATTTCGTTCGTCACAAAATACGTGACGTCTGGTGGCCCTGGGATCTTGGACTATATTAATCCCACTAATATTATAAATGTGAGAGTTTGGATGGATGGATGTTTGTTACTCTTTCACGTCAAAACTACTGAACCGATTGCGATGAAACTTGGTTTGTAGATGGCTGGAGACCTGGATTAACATATAGGTTACTTTTTATCCCGATATTCATACGGGATCGGGACTTACGCGGGTGAAACCGCGGGGCGCTGCTAGTTTCTAATAAAAGAAATAGTCGTTTTAAGATTTCCTACTTCGCAAAACTATCTACTACAAACTATTTGTAATAACAATAACCGACTTTAATTTTCACAATTCTAATTGCGTAATTACCTTGTAATTTTGACGAATGTATATTATTATGTCTGCACGGAGGTTGTATTAGTGTAGTGGTTTAAGACCTTTCTAACATTCATTAAATCTGAGTGTGCCATTTTGCAAGTTTGGTTCCACGAACGCAAGAGTAAAGGCCGATTCACACATATCAGTGCAGTCACAGTTCCGGCACAGTACCGTCACGTCAATAATTATTCTTTCATACATTCTTTATGAACGCATCCACACCTGTCAGTATCAGTGCCGCTACTGTGCCGGAACTGTGACTTCACTGATATGTGTGAATGCGCCTTTAGACTCCTGATTTTTGTTTTGGTAAAATATTCTGTTTACTCATTGTGATATCACTTTTATCCAAAAAAATGTAAAATTTTAAAATAAAATTGATGATCATCATAAATTTTTCGACTGATGACTCAGAATGATGATCTGAATTGCACTATTACGGTGTTCGGCACGGTGTTTCAACATTTTTTTTTGTTTATATATACAATGTACAAACAAAAAAAAATGTATTGTAGTACTTTTAGCACTTTTACCGAGTTGCTTTATTATATTAGTATAGACACACAGATAAGATAATATTTACTGCGGTATATATTAGTTTTAATAAGGAATATTAATGACATATTGCACACTGTATGCAGTTTGCTTCAACTTGAGAGATATGACAGTTTTTATCTCAATTTATAGTCAAAATATTTTCTCTTTGAAAAATGTCGTTGAATTTTTAACGCAAATTTTACCGTCCGTAAGCATAACGAATCGTTTCTTGATTATAGGGACGCGGCATTAGTCACAGCAACGCGTGGCCGGGTAGCTATTTAGTTATATTTAAGTAAAACATTATATGTATTCTATTTTGTTTTGTGTACAAAGTACATAATTATATCTGTATATTTTTCTATACTATTTCTATATATATATTTGTTCGTTTGTAAACTTAATTATGTAACAAAAATAAAGATACCTACATCACGCAATTTGGCAGCTTTACGGTAATTATTGTCGGTAAGTTTCCCTTCATTAGCGCATGAAATGTGAAATTCGAGGCATTATTTCGAAGGCTTTCTTCGCCACTGTAGCGAGACTGACCATTCGCATCAGCGCTCACATCCGACGACTTTCAATATTAATTATAATCATTTTCACGCTTCAAACTGCCCGTAATAGTGGAAAGTGTTGTCTTTAATAGATTAGACTGTTCTTTTGTTGTGTTGTTATGAAATACAAAATCAGGTGGTTTTTTAACCGGCGATGCAAAATGTTATAAGCTTGTCCGTTTGTAGCGTCCTAGCTCCCAAACGGACGGACCCATTTCGACTTAGTTTTTTTTGTTTAAAAGGTGACTTGATCGAGTGTTTTTCGCTATATTTAAGAAAATCTGTTCAGCCGTTTGAAGATCATCAGCTTTTTTCTAATCCTAGAAGGGATGTGAGTACACACTACACTTCAGACACTCGGCGGATGAGTGTTAGACGGAAAAAAGTGTTAGCACAACGAAAAATGCTGACCAGGAGTAGAATTATTTTATTTACGCCATCTGTGGATTCTACGCGATACTAATTTTATTTGATGTTGGCTGTATACTATTTATCCATTTATTAGTTTGAGCAAGTTTAGATAGATAGCAGCAGATAGCACAATTTTAATTTCGAGTTTTTACAATATTTACTACATTTTAATACAATTTATTCAATCCATTAAATATTTATATTTGGAGAAAGGAACTTCGTTCCAACCGGGTGTCTCAAAAACACCTCACGCGTTTTTTTTTATATTTTACAATTGACTCATACATAACTATTGGACTTATGCAATAACCGTCACGCAAAATTCGTAACAGTTATAATGCAGTAAGTATTATATAATATCGTTACATCTAATAACGTTAATGAGTAACTATTTACATATTAGAATTCTTCTTTCTCCTTGAAGGGGTCCGGGGTCTTTAACCCCTCATTACATCAAATTGAATACATAACACACATGTAGTTAATTTAAAAAAATAGCCGTTACTGTTCTAATATTATTATCTTTAAGTACCACTTAAGAGGGCCCCTAAACGGAAAATACATATTTTGGCTTTGTAATATAGCTCTTTTAACTGTTTTAAACGTCTTTCGTCGTCGTGCAATTGAAACATTTACTTGTGAATTTAATCTGTGAATATTTTTGGTAATAGCTACATACTTGCCCACACATCATTTAAGTAATTATGTTGTAGCCACATCAAAAATGTATTTAGTTTATTTAAAATAGGGCCGAACTAATAGGTGATGAAACAGTTCAATATTTATTAAAAATTACTTAATAAGCATCGTTATGATTATGACTAGTTTTACCGGTTAGGAACACCATTGATCGGCCTGACATTGATGGGGTGATAAAAGAGCTAGGCATGCATTATAAGTTGATAACGATAATCATGCTGGGAGGTACGAACAACATCGCAGTTACAGTTATTTAGTGAATTTGATAGATTATCTATAGTGTTGAGATTTTTGCTAAGAATTCACACAGATTAAAAGCGAGAGTTGCTAGAAAACTACTACATACCTAGAAAACATATTATATTTCTATGAAACTTTCGCTACATTGTTAGCGATATACTCGAATACCCACTGTAAAATATACCATGATTTGTCATAAACATTATATTCAACGTTCAGATATTCGGTAAAATCACTATTCGTCGCATCACTACTTTTAATAAGGTATGATATGGATATGAAATTTCGGATCTAAATACGGATACGGATTATGAATAATATTATACCGGTTTCAGAAAGTTACGAATGTGAAATTATTTCAGATTATCCGATAGTTTCGGATAATTTCATTTACTATTTATTATTAAAATTTAAATAAGAAATGATATTATGTATTTATTATTATGTGGTTTTATTTCTAGGTTATTTATCATTTGGTACATTCACAGAATTAGTCTTAAACTGATTTTGATTGATTATTATAACTACTCATTTTAAGTCGTATCTACTTTAAAAATGGAATCTACTAGTATTCGTATATGTAGATCATAAGTTGTAAAAAGTTACTGATAGATGGCGTTGTGTACATTTTCTGTATCGCACTAGTGTTTCGCTACGTGTTACGCTTCCATATAATTTTTTTGTCTTAAAAACTGTTATTTTGTTTTTAAAAATAATTTATTTTTTCCGTAGGAGACCTTTTTTATCATTACAAAAATGATAATAATTTGTAGGTATTGTGCAGTTCCGTGCAGATAAGTATGATGTAAGTTCGTTGGAAAGTTGGAATCTGAGTGGAGCAATGACAAGCGGTATTAACTGATGTTACAGCAATATTTCTAAGACTTCACTTTTAGCAGTATTGTAAAATATGCTTTATATTACCGCTTAGGCTTCATGTTAAGTGCTAATATCTTGAGAATTATATGCTTTATTATCTTTGTATGTGGCTTGGATAGTTAAAAAATTGTTTTGAAATTCGTGGTGTTGTGACGTAAATGAATTCTTAAAAACAACTTTATTTCTAGGTATAGGTGTATTAAACACCCACATTTTGCTAAAGTACCTGCCTACCTGGGAGACCTTCGCTCAGTAGCTTTTTGTAAAATCATCTTTATTTTTTTTATATATTTATTAACTATGCAGTTGAACGTAAGAGGGGGAGTGGGTAGGGAGGGTTCGGGCCTCCGGTAACCTCACTCACTCGGCGAAAATCAATACAATCATTTCTTCACTGCCGGTTTTCTGTGCGGCCGTGTTATCACTCCGGTCGAGCCGGCCCATACGCACCGAAGCATGGCTCTCCCACGATATAAAAGTGCCATTTAGTGCCCCCTAACTATAGATAATAGAATAGTCTCTCCTGTCAATCTGCAAAAAATGGCAAAGGTCAACAAGCGGATGCGGTCAGCATATCACAAAAGTTATGTAAATGATTGCCTAACTTTGTAGAAGCAGCCATCGTGTAACTGTAACGGTGTGACGGAGTTTTCGTCATAGATCATCTTTGTGAAGATAAAGGGACCCGATCAGTTACGTAAAATTCTAATAGGTACCTTAATAACTGAAAGTATTGCCAAGTGACCCTGTTAGACAGTGACCCAATGGACAAGGCTTAGCGTTGAAAATTGTGGCGGCGGTTCTATATTTGTTCAAAATGTTCATATCATCAAACCAATAAATTATATGAAAAGTAGCCAAACGGTGGAAATTCGTCTGGTTATAATTATGTATTCACACGGGAATTAACGTGATCACGAACGCTCTGAATTGCCTGACGTTTCGATCAGGTTGCACTGGCCGTGGTCACAGGCTGACTGGCTCAGTGGTGCACGCCCTCCTTTAAAAAATAAAGGCAAGTCTACTCGTTCTATTTCGTTCTCAATAGCTTCAAAGTTTCATAGCTCTTTAAATATTTAATCCTCCGCCTTCGCCTCTATGAAAAAACACAAGTATGCGACTTAGCTAAAAAAGTATTCTTTAAAAAACTTTTTAACAAAAAACCGAAAAGTGAAAAATAAACTTGTTAGCCTAACTAAACTTCTACATTAATGTAAATACCTAAATCATTTTGAGGCTAACAAGTTTATTTATCACTTTTCAGTTCCTTTCTTCTTTCGTCGGTTTAATTTTTTGTTAAAAAGTTTTTATTTTTTATTTTTTTGTGGCTAAAATAATCAACTACAGGTCTCCATCATGTTGTAGTATCATTATAACTAGATATGTGTACTAAGTTTAAACAAAATCGGTTCACAGGTGCAAAATCAATAACTGAAAAATCATTGATCCCCTATTTTTTCATCCTTAGAGTTGAAATATTTGTTTGAAATTTAAATGGGATCAACTTCGAAGTTCCCCCTACCTAACCCTATCATAAAAAAAAAAGAATTATTGAAATCGGACTACCATGTAAAAAGTTATGCGTGGTCATGCATAAAAAAAATATATTTACGGGTCGACTTGAGAAAATCCTTCGTTTTTTCGTCAGTTAAAAAATCTCAAAAAATATTTAAGTTGAATGAGCGTATGAAAAGACAGTAAATAACAGTTACTACCCACATTATAGCTAATAATAAACTTGTTTTTATAAGGTAATGTATTGCTTAATGTAATCACAACAATTATGAATTGCATTTCCAACGCGGCAGCACAAATCACGCTTTTGCAAGGAGCAGAATTCATTTCCGTTGGTAATTTTAATGTATTATTTTGTTACATAAACTAGCCTCAAATTAAATGTAAATGTGAATGCGCGGTAGTAATTTCAAGTTATGCTATAGTAGTTGGGAAATACAGTTTGAATGAATTTTATTTTATCTCTTACGCCTTGACTGGCTTGATAAAAACATTTTAAAGATTTGGTATTTAAAAAAAAGAACTCAATTAACTTTATTTTTAACCCCCGACGCAAAAAGAGGGGTGTTATAAGTTTCACGTCGATGTCTGTGTGTGTGTGTGTGTGTGTGTGTCTGTGTGTGGCATCGTAGCTCTCAAACGGATGGACCGATTTCGATGCGGTTTTTTTTTCATTTGAAAGCCAGTTTCCTTGCGGTGGTTCTTAGCTATGTTTGGTTAATATCGGTCCAGCAGTGTAAGAGTATCAGCTCTTTTCAAAAAATAATGTAAGGCATTTGGAAATCATTGAAGGGATTTTCGATTCGGGGGTGTTTTAAATTTTAAATTTATGATTATAAGCTTATTTAGTACAATTAGAAACTTTTGTCTTGATGATGACATTGACAAGGACATGCAGTGACATTACGGTGTTATCAGTTAATAAAATCTAACTTTTCAGCTTTATTAAACCTCGGCACAGAGGATTTGACAGCCGCTGAGGAGCTTTCCTGTTGTAGCGGGGATGCCGCGGTTGATGAATTGGTTGACCTTTTTTTTAGATAAAAAAGTTGTTGCGCAGGGGCGGCCCTAGGGCCCCCGATCTATAGCCATAGATCGGGGGCCCTAGGGCCGCCCCTGCGCCTGTGCTTATCGGTTTTCTATAGGATTCACTTTGGTGAGTGTGCGAAGGCTCTCTTCGAACCAATTGGATCCTCCCCATTCCTCCATCAGAGGACTAGACGCAGACAGAGGTTCCCTTTCGTTGTCGAAACACCAAAAATCAAACGAAATTTTTGAACAGCTCATTTTTGGTTCGAGTGGCCAAGGTCTGAAATGTACTGCCTGCGTCTATTTTTCCAGACAATTATAATCTTGGAACGCTCAAGAGTAGAGTGAATGGGTTTCTCTTGGATAGGCGTGTATCTTCGTCTTCATCATCACTTTCCATCAGGTGAGTTGGAAGACAAACGCCTATTCCATTACACAATGAATATTTTTTTTATGGTATTGGGGGTAAACGAGCAGACGGGTCACCTGATAGTAAATGACTACCGCCACCCATGGGCACCGGTAACTCGAGGAGTCACAAGTGCGTTACCGCCCTTTAAGGTGGGAGTAGGAGAAGAGGGGGAAGAGGGGAGAGGGGAAGAGGGGAGAGGGGAAGGACGGGAATAGGGGAGAGGGAAGGGTTAGGGCCTCCGGTAACCTCACTGCACTGAAATGCAATGCAAGCATTGCTTCACTGCCGGTTTTCTGTGCGGCCGTGGTATTGAGCGGAGTCGTGCCGGCCCATACGTGCCGAAGCATGGCTCTCCCACGTAAATATATAATTGGATAATTTCATGTAGATGATGTAATGGCAATGTTTAATGTATGCAAGTTAATTTTATGTAAGAAACTTTTAATATTTCTTTAAAAATTTAATAAATCTCATATTTGCATTAGTATAGTATATTTATGATGTGATACCCGAAGTATTTTCACTTTTTTTTATGAAGTGAAAGTAAGTTAGGCTTAAATAAATAATTTAAAAATATTTATAAGGTATCTAACTAAGTATTTTAATCTACCTCAGATAAATTGTACTTGTCTGATATTAAATAATTGATATTTATAATGACACTGGCTGCGACGAAGTCGCGCTTCGTCCGCGTGGAATAGTGTATTTATATCGAATCAACAGCCTAAAAAATAAGTTTCAAGCTTCTAGCTCTAAATATGACGATACTTCCATACAACTTTTCATCCCCACCTTTCAACCCGTTACACCCCTTTTTTCGCATTAAATAGCCTATATCCTTTCTCAGGCTCTAGACTATCTGTGTACCAAATTTCATTTAAATCGGTTCAGTAGTTTTGGCGTGAAAGGGAGGACAGACAGACAGAGTTACTTTCGCATTTATAATATTAGTAAGGATTACTTTACTTATGTATTAGCATCAGCTGATTTACCTATCTGCATCAGTTCATCAACCTGTTAGTACCCAGTGGCTTACCGTGCCTTGGAGGGACCCTGTATCAAAATTAGTTGGGGGGCGCAAATGAAGGGTAAAGATTTCTCATCAAAAAAACAACAATGCTTTAAACGGGGGAATCCCGCAATAACCGGTGTAGGATGTTGCCAACTTTTGGGCGCACGCTTAACCTGGGAGAAAGAGATTGCTTTTTTGACTTTTGTCATTTCTGAAGTGAAAACTCTAAAGGCACGTATGACAGTTTTTTTCCCGGGAAACACGAGATTCAGTGACATTGTGGATAACATTTTACTAATTTTTGCTTACACACGTTAGGGGCCTCTGTAGCCCGAGGGCCCCGTATCATTGATACGGCTGATACGGCGGTAGCTACGCCCCTGTTAGTACCTATAAAATCATAGTTTACTGAAACTAAAAAAACACGCTTTAATGCCGAATTAAAAAGTAAAAAAAAGAGTTCCATCCATCCATAAATTAAGTCACACGTTAAGGGGGGGGGGGGGTCAACGAAGTGTGACATTGTGGGTTGAGGGGAGTCATAAGCTTCGTGACGTCACAGCAAACGAAAGACTGGACACGTTACTACATTTTTATTTAAAAAAAAAAATTAGAACTGCTATTTTGAGTTCTGGGTGTAAAATTAAAAAATACGTGACGTCGCACCAGAGAGCGGGTGGGGTCCCACAAATATGACCACCTCTGACAAGGACGGGGGGTTCCAAAAATCATAAAATTCGTGTGACGTCATTTATGGATGGCCCTTCATCAGATCAGCTCCAATATGCAAAATTAAAGTATTGTCATCCAAACTACATACACCTACATACAAAGTTTCATTTCAATACGACAATTACGAAGTACGTTAAAAATGACTGTCAAGATTGAGTTAGTTACAAGTAGGCCTGCCATCACTTAAATTGCCGACGCCGGACAAAAACTTAAAAAAATCCGGACACATGGGTGAAATCGAGATTCTTTCCCGGACACCTTAAAAAAACGCCGATTCCATTTAGATTTTTAACTTGTTAACGATTCATCTAACAATTATAAAAAGATTGTCCCTTGGTATAGAGTGTCCGGGTTTTACCCGGACACTTTGTAATAAATAGAAAGTCATAAATTTAAAACACCCCGACTCGAAAATCCCTTCAACGATTAGAAAAGAGCTGATTATCTTCGAGTGGCTAAACAGATTTTCTTGAATTATATATAAGAACACTCTCGATTAGGTCCTTTCAAACAAAAAAAAACGCACTTAAATCGGTGCATTTGTTTGAGAGCTACGATGCCACAGACAGACACAGAGGCAATGCTTTAGTTGTGTTTCGCCGAGTGAGTGAGGTTACCGAAGGCCCAAACCCACTAGGGAAGGAGGGGCCTTTCTTCCACCTTATAGGCCGGCAACACACTTGTGACGGCGGCGTCAGTCACTTACCATCAGGTGAACCGTATGCTCGTTTGCCCTATTCCATATGCCTATTCCATAAAAAAACATATTTCTCTAAGACGTTATAAATATACCAATAATTTAAACGATATATACAATACGGAACAAGGTGTCCACTACCACGTTACTAAGCTTCGCGCAATTTTCTACAGTTAATAAGAAAGTGCCAGTACATTTTCTTCGCTTTCGAACAGGTTTAATCTTCAGCACAATCACTCAGTAATACTTTAGTGTTAGTATTTTAACTTTCATCTGCACTGTACACACCCGCTTCAGCGAAAAACGGTGTTTCTTTTATTACACGCTTAAATTAGCTTCACTTATAACTAGAGTCCGGATTATATGCATTTGCATATTTGCATATGAAATTGTATATTTACCCCATTCTCAGCGGAAGTTGCATATATATCTAATATCTAGTGATGATACATATTTTCGCTATATTTATTATATTTTTCGGTATACCTGTTGATATTGAAGTGTAACAATAACTCTATAACCAAAATTTCGCTAAATACACACCACACAATTTTCACTTATAAAAATATTTTGATTAATTGAAAACTATTCGCTTAGAACACCTACCTACCTGATTGTTTACGTTTACAATAATATTAAAAAAAAAATCGTTTCAGTTCATTATTATCGTCTACAAAGTTGTTACATTTTAGTATTGATAATTTATGATTGAATAATTTAGTAATTGTATGCTGATTTAGAAATAAAAAAATTTAAACATACCACTTTTTTCCTTTTTTTCGTTTTCTAAAACTTTAATGTTGCATATTTTACAAATTTTCATGCATATTTTACCCATTTTTCATGCTTATCTGCATGCATATTTTAAGCTTCTTATGTTGCATATAATCCGGTCCTTACTTATAACTAACTGACTATGTAAACAAATCTTGGAAGTTAATTTTACTTGTAATAGGGTATTTAACCCTTTTTGAAAAGTGTTTTAATTTGTTTCTAAAGCAACAGGAAACAACCAGAAAATTTACTACAATTTTATTCAATCGATAAGTGGCTTCACATTTTAAATTTCCGTGCGTAAAATTATGAAAACGCTGACGGAATGTTGCTCATTCGTCATGACGTCATGTCGAGCGGCAGCGCGGCAGTAAAAGCGTAAATTATTGCAAATTTGTTCCATTTAAAATGAGTAACTATCCTTATGATTGGTGATGGGAGATAGAACAATACATCCTACATCATCATCACAAACAAAAAATAGGATTTATGGAAAAAACTGTCAGTCGTAGGACTGCACGTCAGAAGTGAAAACACGCATGCGTATACACACACATCTGCTAAGCGTGACGGTCACGTGAGTTCAGTGCTTTTTCCCCATACCAAAAGTCCCCAACGTGCCTAAAGAAGTGTTCACTTCAAGAAACCTATGATGAATGAGCTTATTCTGGGTATGTCTGTACTGACTGCCTTTAAATGGCTACTACCCACTTTTATTGCAGTTAGTACTACATAAGTTCAATGGAAACGTGGAGCAGTTATTACGGCCTGCTTTCTAGACAACTTTCGATATTTATCAGCTCCTACAGATAGTTACTTAGAGCTTTGCACTATTATTGCCGTATATCGTTCGATTTAGTTGTTAAATATACAAAGACTACTGAGGATTAACTGCTTCGACCAATCAATAAACCTATGGAAGTCAACTGCTGGACATAGGCCTCTCCCAACGGTACTATACCCGGTCCTCCGCCTGCCGTATCCACTCTATCCCAGCTACCTTCTTCAGGGCGTCGGTCCCTCTCCCAATGTGCGCCATAGTACCCGGTCCTCCGTCTATCGCATCTAGTCTATCCCAGCTACCTTCTTCAGGGCGTCGGTCCCTCTCCCAACGTGCGGCGCCATAGTAGCCGATCCTCCGCCTACCGCATCCAATCTAGTCCAGCTACCTTCTTTAGGGCGTCGGTCCATATGGCTGGGGGGATCAATTGCTTACTTATCGACTATTCTTCTGTTTATTACCCAAGTGCGAGATATTAGACAAGTGCAAGACGTTAGATGAAAGCCGCAAGATACAAGTACCAATAGACCGCACAAAGACTTAGTGCAAGTGCTGTGTTACTAACTTAGTTTTAATTTATATTTACTAACACACATTAAGGTATTAATCGGTAGGCATAGGCCTACCGATTAATACCTTAATGTGTGTTAGTAAAGGCATAGGCATAGGCCTGAAATAAACTATTTATTATTATTATTAGTAGTTCTACATACAAGGGTTTGGAAATAACTGAATTCACAGTAGTTAAATAATTTGGACCGAGTTATTCCTTTTTAGGGTTTCGTACCCGAAGGGCAACAAACGGGACCCTATTACTAAGCCTCCGCTCTCCGTCTGTCTGTCTGGCAGCGGGCTGTATCTCATGATCTGTAATAGGTAGACAGTTGAAATTTTTATATTATATGTATATCTGTTGCCGCTATAACAACAAATAATAAAAATAAATTAAAGGGGGCTCCCCTACTAGAAATGTATTTTTTTTGGTTTTTAGTATTAAATCTTGTACGATGGTGCGGAACCCTTCATGCGCGCGTCCGACTCGCACTTGGCCGGTTTTTTAATTTCACAGTTCAAATTGTTGCACAACTAAGATCAAATCTGTTACATAATCGCACAGTGTACTACTTTTTTTCAATGGACAAATGGCAGCCCAGATTGGCCTTAATACTATTCATCCAACATATCAGATAGTCACGATTATTCGTGGAGAATGCATCAGTTATGTAATAACCTAAATACCTTCTTTAATCAAAACGCAAAATGGCACACTTGCATTGAACGTAAAACTACGGACTCTTAGTTAATCGTTTTGTGTCAAAGAAACAGGAATCAGTCATTATGTGAAGAAAATGTGTTGTATTGTTAATTTGTTGCATGGCAGAAAAGAAAGTGTTATGGATTCTACCAGTACCTACCTAAATATTTATGTGTGTAGAATTATTTAGGCCCTAGACAGGTAAGGAGCCATCCATTAATTACGTGTACTAAAAAGGGGGCGAGGTCCAATAAAATCTCATCAAATCACATTTAAACTGAAAGGCTACAATTGAAAATCTAAAATTATTTTAGTACTCACTAGCAACTCGCCCCGGCTTCGCACGGGTACAAATTTTACACCAAAACTTTCCTCATGAATCACTCTGTCTATTAGTGAAAACTGCATGAAAATCCGTTCAATAGTTTTTCAGTTTATCGCAAACAGACAGACAGACGCGGCGGGGGCCTTTGTTTTATAATATGTAGTGATTAACGTTGCATTATTTTATAGATTTATGAAAATAAATTGAATACTTTAACAACTATTGCGTAAATCTTAGGAAATGGTGCGTGCGCACCAAATATCACCAAGGGGGCATTAAGAATTTACTGGACTGAATTAAAGAAAGGTACGCACGAAGCGATAAAGAAAATGATTCATACGGCGTTGATGAACCAAAAGATAAGTTCAGCTAATAAATATAATAATAAAAATCAATATTATACTTACTCTTTTCTCTCTTTTTTTATATATTAATATGAATTTTAGTCTATGTTATGTTCAAGAAATAATCTGAGCGAGATCACCTCTTTGCTAAATTTCATTACGATCGATTTAGATGTTTAATCATAAAATAACAAACAAACACACAGAGTTACTTTCGCGTTAATAGGTAGACAAAATATTCTTTTTTATACAGCGCTAAATGTACACCACTAATAACATATAGTTATATTTTAAACTATACATTAAAATCTTATAAACTGAAACTATATTATTATATTATATAATTATATGGCCGTCCATTGTAGTCAAATAAGTAAAATAAGATTCTTATCTTATCTTACAAATTTGAGTTCCTTGGACAGTCTTATCGCTAAAAGCGATCTCTACCTCACAGTCTTTGGATTTTAATAAACAGAAAAGTATTTAATAAAAACCAGGTAAGTGCGAGTCGGACTCGCGCACGAATGGTTCCGTACCATCGTACAAAATTTAACACAATGTACTTAAATACTTTCGTTAAAGAACTAAAAGGAGCGTTATGAGAGTATGTGAATATTTGTAGTATACACAGACTATTTCATACTAACATTTTTGTTTGTTTTTTGCAAAAAAAATGCAAAAGGATAATAGTATCTAAAGTTAGGCCATTTTTAAGATTAAGAGCAAAATAAAAACACGTTTCTTGTAGGTAAGGACGCTTTTCAACTTTTTTTTTGTTATTATAGAGACTAATACTAGTAGTAGTAGTAATAAAAACTCCGTGAAAACTTTAAATATCTACCTATTACGGTTCAAAAGATTAAGGTAGACATTATTAAGACTGCCACTATTTGAAAAACAGTTTATTATAGTACAAGAGTTACAGCCATTATGGGTTATTCACACATTAAAAAAAATTAGAGGCCCCCATTAATTTTTTACTTAATTTTTCTTTTTCTTTGGTGTTTATAGGGCCAATAGAAATACATACTCTGTGAAAATTTCTACTGTTTATCTATTACGGTAGATGAAATAGAGCCCGCTGACAAACAGTAGAGGTTTAGTAATAGGGTTCCGTTGGAACCTTTTGGATACTATTAAAAGTTTAGAAAAATAGATAGATATAGGTATATATACATTCATGGTAATTTCGATCTTAGTTGCGGAATAGAATAATACCATATTTTTAAAGCTTGGCCGTGTTTGTACGGGTAATGCATTGCACTAACGAACAGACAGAATAATGTAACATTTAATATTAGGTTAGGTACATACGGTTTATAATACCTTCACATTTATAGTAAGACTTTCGTATTACGCGTTAAAAGATTACATAAACAGGCATCTAAAATGAATAATTATGCAGACACGCAAGAAATCACAAATTTTAATGATTACAATACAATATAACATTAAAGTTTATTGTTATATTACAATATTCCGTCACTTCATTAATGGTGCAAACTTTAGACAGATTTGTGCTAGTTTTTAAATTAGTATATTGCGTTAAGAACATTTCGTATGGAGTTAGAGTCAGAGTCAGTCACACAAATACGTAAAAAATGCAGCAATATTCTATAGCTTAGTGTTGCAATAGAGAAAAAACTGAAGGTCTTAATTTAAGGAAAATGTATTCAAAAGGTGAAGCGTTTTATGGGGATTTTACCTTTATACTACAGAAAACTGCAGTTAATCAATGCCATTAACATAGTGGTATTTTGCTTCGGGTTATGATCGCCAAAACTCCATTAGGAGGTAGGGGAGGCTATCCCGGTGGAAAGGGCCAATCGGCAAAAGGAGGGTAGGGAGACCGAAAAGAAATAGGCTGACGATATAACCGAATTAACAGGAAAAGACTGGCAAACTATCGGCAAGGACAGAGATGAATGGAAAGGACATGAGGAGGCCTTCACCTGAGGAGGGTTTTAAAGAATTAATAACTAACTAACCACTATCAAACAAATACCAAAATTTGAAATGGAAATTAAGGATAAAGAAATACAGGCTTTTTATTTTTATTTATTTTGCTTCAGATTATGATCGCCAGAGCTCCATTAATAGGGGAGGCTATCCTCCCTATGGTTGACACCGCAAAAGTGACACCATTGCTGTGTTGTGTGTTGTCAGCCACTTACCACCAAGCCGTGTACTTGTTAACGAAATAGTTCAATACAACTTTTAAAAGTTTGTTGCAGTCAGACTGTGATCATGGCAACGTCAGGCAATTCAAAGGTGTGGTGTGTAATACCTATTACGTGATCGCGTTACTTCTCGTACGAATACATAATTATATCCCACTAATATTATACTCCCACTAATTATAAATGTGAAAGTTTAGATGGATGGATGGATGGATGTTAGTTACTCCTTCACGCAAAAGCCACTAGCTAAATAGCTGGAGACGTGGATTAACGCATAGGAGATTTTTATCCAGATATTCCCACGGGATCGGGACTTACGCCGGTGAAACCGCGGGGCGCTGTTAGTAGTTTAATAAAAATCTTTATTCACCTTTTTTGTTTACTTGACGTACCCTTTAATTAAATTTTTTTTCATGAATGTCAAGTATTTTGCTACTATTTGTTTAATAATATATAATTTTAAGTTTAGTTGAAGAACGTTGACGTGACTCCAAATGAGATTCGATGAGACTTTATTAAAGATCTCATTCTGAGACCACGTAATTAATGGATGCTCCCTTACATGACGTGCGAATACGCACTTACGTGATGGATTGAACTCTGTATAGCACGTAGATGTAGATTTGTGTAAATGTTGAGATAGCGTCCATCTCTTATCCATTGCTTATTTGCCAAGTCTTTATCGGTGTGGTGATTTCCGTATGATTAGACTATTATCGCCATTTGATTTAAACTCTGGCAAATATCGTTGACTGCACGGTTGTTGCGCAATGGTTAGTAGCCGCCCCGATTCGATTACCACGTGGGATAAAAATTTGTGTGATCCTAGTTGTCCCGAGTCTGGTTGTTCTTTGTGTTATTTTTAGAATGTTTGTAAATTCCCCTGCACTGCAGGAATTTTTCCTAGTACGGGGGTTGTCTTACACAAAAAATAATAATTGTGGTGGTTTAACCATAAATTTAGTATACTATAATACTAAGTTTATGGGTTTAACTTTGCTTTTGAAATCACAGTACCTTGAGAAGGCATCGGGAACAACTGATTATGACTCGACTGAGCAGCTTAGATATATATTGTCTTTTGTTCGCGGTAAGCTGAAAAACTACTGAATGGATTTTCATACGGTTTTCAGTAGTAGATAGAATGATTAATTAGGAACGTTTAGGTATATAATTTGTTAAAATTTTGTGTAAATTGATTGAAATATGATGATGATTGTTGAAGATGTCTCTGCTACCCGTGCGAAGTCGGGGCGGGTTGCTGGTTGCTGGTTGCTTATAAATAGTTTAGGCAGGTAAAACGTTTTATATGTGAATAATCTTTTTTTATGTTAGACACAGGTAAACGAGCGCGAGTGACTCCAGGGGCATCGCAGCTGTGTTACTGGCCAATAAGAACAAGGAAGGGAATAAATGTGGGGGGAGGGTCTCGGACACTCACTGAACTTGAGAAACACAGTATGTTAAAATTATTATATCCCACTAATAATATAATGTGAAAGTGTGGATGGATAGATGGATGTTTGTTACTCTTTCATGCAAAAACCACTGAACCGATTGCGATGAAACTTGGTATGTAGATAGCTGGAGACCTGGATTAACGCATAGGCTTTTTATCCCGATATTCCCACGGGATCGGAACTTACGCGGGTGAAAGACGTTCAATTACAAGACGTTCAGTCATTTTACCACCAAAACATTGTTATAGACTTCTGTTCACCTGAACTATCTGTAACTCCTACAATAAAAACGAAAGTAACTCTTTCAGTCTGTCTGTTACGTTTTCACGCCTGAAACCATAACAGACATACAAAAGATAGATAAAGAATGTTTCTGCTGAGATTGATAGGTATTAATTCAAAGCAGACGAAGTCGTGGGCATCTGCTAGTTTGCTCCTAAAGACCTTCTACAATCCAAGCTAACAAATTCTTTTATGTTCCAAATTAGAAATACGAAACTAGTAGTAGGAGCCTAAAAATAACTCACTACGATATCAAGAATCAAAACCTATTTCTAAGATTAAAATGATTGTTGCATCAGTTTCTCACGAAACAGAAGTAGGTCACAATTACTCAATACATACATTATGATCATAACAATAGCAGGGAACATCGTCATTAGTAAAATACTTAACAAATATAATAGTCACATACATGTACATATTCTAATTTTTTAAACCATTGTGGTATGTGATTTCATCAAACTCTTAACGGCCGTAAGAACGGCCAAAATTAATAGATAATCTAAAACCTCAATCTCTATCATCTGACTAATATTATAATAAAATGGAAGTTTGTGAAGATGTATGGATGTTTGTTACTCTTTTACGCAAAAACTACTGAACCATACTGTATATATGTACATTATACTGTGACCCAGTACACTACCGATGACCCAATTCTAACACAAGCAATGCTGGGTTCGATTCCCTGGTGAGCCAAAATATTTTGCGAAAACAGGCTCGGTAGAAGGCAGTAAAAATAAAACAGGGGATGAAGATACACAGGCATGAGGATAAAAGAAAAATCTACTCGAAACGAAATCGAAGGCAATAAAGTCTCAAATTATTATTATTACACATTGATTTAATAACGTAATTGCAGCCATTTTTAAGCATTTGCAAATTCTTCAGGCGTCGGCATATGAGCTCGCACTCTAGCCAGTCTGTCCTCGTCAAGATTAAGACTTTTCCTCTTACAAGCAATATCTTTCTCCAACTCGCCTCTGTACTTCATTAACTCATTTCTCATAATTTCGGCATCTCTTAGTTTATCATTAAGAGCTACCGCCGTTTCCTTGATATATTTCGATTCATCCATCAAAGCGTACTGGGCTTCATCGCGACAATTCTCAACACTCGGTCGATTGTAGTTTCGGTTAAACAGTCTTGTCATTACCAATTTATTTCTTGCATCAGCGTTCCTCAAGGCTTCCTTCAAACTGTCTATCAAATTCTCAATGTCAACGGTAGTCTGCAAGTTATCTTTTAAAGTCTCCTCTAACTTTGCGCACATCTGTTGGGTCGCTGTGACCTTTTCAGCTAGTGCAGCATTAGTTCTATCTGCCTGCAGTTTCATATCTTGAGAGCCATCTTTTATAACTGACGTCAAAAGACCTCGTAACTCCACCGACTTATTTCTAACTTCTTCGCAGTTGTGAATGCTTTCATTACAATAATGTTTCCAATATTCCAAAGAGGTTGCATTTTCAGGCCATCGAGCGACACCTGGATGACGCATTATTAGACTGGCATCACTTCCCATCGCTACATTTTGTGTATCTACATTTAAAGTTATCATTTTGTCACACCAATCGTATTCAAGACTCGACTTAGCTGATTTGTTTTTTTCCATTTGCCGTTCAACTTTCGCAAGAGTTTCTTGAAATAACTTCCTGATTTCTCCTACTATAGCTACCTCTTTTATCAGCTCTTGCTCGGCGTCATCTCTTACCATATCAGGTTCGTAACGGTGTGTTCGAAGTTCCAAGCATTCCCTAGATATTGCCTCAGGCAACATTAAAATTCGGCATGCACCTTTCAATTTTGACCTGTCATCATCAAGGGTATTAATTTCATCAGCCATGGCTTTGATAGTTTTTGCAGCCTTCTTCTTCCAAAAAGCAAGATCGTTGGTTCGTTCCTTCAACTTTTGGTGGACAAAAGCCTGTTTCTCATCTTCTGTCTTAAATGCACTTTTCTTAAAGTTCTGTATTGATTTATCAAGAGCTTTAGCTTTGTTAGTTGCTGTAGGGGTTAATGTAAATCGGTTATTTTTTCTCCATTCTCCCGTTGAATAGCGTGTCATAGAGTACTTATCAACAACCGGTCTAACACCAGTCATGCCTGCTTGTGGTGTCCAGTCTATATGCCCGGTGGCCCAAGGACCAACCGGTGACATTCCGAGCATATCTCCACTAGTGGTGTCCGTAAGTTGAGGGAGATACTGAGGTGGTGCATCAGGAGGGATATGTTTTTTCTCTGGTGGTTGAACTAGTCCAGGAGTATATGGCGAAGCAAAGGGGTTACCGGACAATCGTATTCCACCAGCAGACTGAAACTTGTTCTCCTTTTCTTGTGCTTTGGTAACCGGACATATATGAGGGCAAGTCATTTTATTTTCGTCCATTTTTACTAGAATTTGGTGCGTTGTTTTCTATACACTATATAATAATAATAAATAAAAATCTATTTATCTATGTAAACAACGACACTCTAAACTAGATGAGTAAATGTCATTTTGATTCTAACAGACATCTTAAAAAAATGTACATGCCAGTTATTTTTTAACTTATTGTGAATGTCATATATAGGTATAACCTTTTTAAGTTTTAAAAGGTCTGTGAATAATAAAACCGTTAAAAACTCTTTCTTCTACCACTCCACAGAGGGCGAAGTAGTTATCGTCAAAGAGTATACACACATAATATTATGCATATAACGTAATATTTGTTTTCGAACAGCAGTCAATCTCCTTGTTGTGTGCAGTGAGCTATTTTCGGAAACAGATGATCACAAGAGTCAGGCGTTACCCGTAGTGTTTGGTATTACCCAGCACCAGCTCATGTGGGAGAGCCATGCTTCGGCACGTATGGGCCGGCTCGACTCCGCTCGTTACCACCTCACAGAAAACCGGCCGTGAACCAATGCTTGCATTGCATTTCGCCGCGTGAGTGAGGTTACCGGAGGCCCTAACCCTTCCCTCTCCCTTATTCCCGTTCTTCCCACTCTTCCCTCCCTCCTCCTCTTCTCCTACTCCCACCTTAAAGGGCGGCAACGCACTTGTGACTCTCGAGTTGCAGGTGCCCATGGGCGGCGGTAGTCATTTGCCATCAGGTGACTCGTCTGCTCGTTTGTCCCCTATACAATAAAAAAAAAAAAACCAAGAATCTCCGATGAGCTAACTCAACAGGAGAAACGAAATATTATCGAATCCATATCTATACACCGTTACATTTTTTCGGCTTTGATGAATTATATTTGAATGATATCGATCGCGGTAAAACGTAGTGACATTTGTACGAGAAATTAGTGATGGTACTACGAGAACTCATTGTATTTACACTTTTATTTTATGAAACTAATATTTTTTATCGATTCGGTTATTGATACAGAGCACATTTTTTTTTTCCAAAACTATTTGAAATCACGGTGTATATTAAAACGTGAAGATAATTCTTTGTACGGATTTTTAAGAAAATTTCGCAATCGGAGGAACGTACGTAATAGGTACTTAAAGTATTAAGAAGAAGTGCAGGGAGACAAAAATTTAAAAAAATATTTGTTAACAATTTGAAAATACATGAAAACGGCTACATTAAGCTACAGACGTCCAGTATAACATATGTTGACCTGTCCCGGTACTGAAAATCTAAACAATGACAGTTTAAGTTACACTGGCCATTTAATAAAACATAAAAAAAATCAAACTTAATGAATTATGGTCCAAATTCGACCCCCAGGCGATTTCTAGTATTTACTAAAGGAAAAATAAGTATAGGCCTTCATTGGAAAAATCACTACATATTATAAAACAAAGTCTCCCGCCGCGTCTGGCTGTCTGTTCGCGTTAAACTGAAAAACTACTGAACGGATTTTCATGCGGTTTTCACCAATAGACAGAGTGATTCATGAGGAGTTTTGAGTAAATTGCTTAAAATATGATAATAATTGTTAAAAATGTCTACTACCCGTGCGAAGCCGGGGCGGGTTGCTAGTTTTAGATACATCTGACACCTAATAAGATTCATACGGAAGTCGAAGTTACCTCATGGAAAACTATTTTAAGGAAGAGCCTTACATTACTGGCATAAAAACTTAAAGAAGTTAACTTTACAATAGGATTCCCACGGCTGAGGTGAACTGATGTTGCCAAGTCAATGTTTAATTTTACTCCACGTAAGCTAGCGTGTTGACATATTGTGTGTATACGCTGTAGAAAAATGAATTCCATTGTTTTAAAATAATATATTTTAATGAAATTACACTAACGGGAACTTTTTAAATGATGAAATGTGAAAAGTTTCAAAGAAATTTTAATATTTTTATATTAAACTTAACCAATAGACAAGGGAAGTAACAATATGTCTTGGTTTTTTTATGGTATAGGGGGCAAACGAGCTGACGGGTCAACTGATGGTAAATGACTACCGCCGCTCATGGGCACCTGCGACTCAAGAGTCACAAGTGCGTTACCGGCCTTTAAGGTGGGAGTAGAGGAATAGGGGTGAGAGGGGGTAAGAGCGGGAAGAGAGGAGAAGGGGGAGAGAGAAGAGGGAAGGGTTAGGGCCTTCGGCAACTTCAGTCACGCGGCAAAAAGTAATGCAAGCATTGCTTTACTACCGGTTTTCTGTAAGGCGGTGGTATCACTCCGGTCGAGCTGGCCCATACGTGCCGAAGCATGGCTCTCTCATGGTTACAATAACTCTCTACTCCTTTATTCTGTTTTGGTGCATATTAAATACTAATCCGCGATCCGCGGTTTCACCCGCGTAAGTCCCGAGTCCGTGGGAAAATCGGGATAAAAAGTAGTGTCCAGGTCTCAAGCTATCCACATACCAAGTTTCATCGCAATCAGTTCAGTGGTTTTTGCGTAAAAGGGTAACAAACATCTATCCATCCATCCATCCAAACTTTCCCATTTATAATATTAGTGAGTAATATATTAATTCCTCAGGGTCTGTCAGACTCAATTTCTGACAGACCCTCAGGAATTAATATATTTCGGCATTATTACTATTTATCTCGCAGTCTAATATGCATGTTCTTATACTGATTAAAATGTCTGCAACATTAAAACCAGATCACCTAACGTATGGTCATACGATTCTCAGTTTCTATCAAAGAAACATAACCATCCATTCCTTCAAAATCAGAAATTCTTACAAAGGAATAAAACTTGTATTATTCAAAGCATAACTCATAATTGTATTTGACCCAAATTGTGGTTATAACACCAAGTTGATATGGCAACACTGATGCGAACTTTAAACAATACTGTGACCTTTTGTGTGTAGCAACATTTTCCCATGCAGGCTAACGAAAGAGGATGCTATACATCATTGATAGCGATAGTATAATTAAATTGAATTCTTAAATAAAAAAACAATGTTGCCTATTTTATTTATTTACTAGAAGGAAAATAACTAAGTACTACCGGCCAATATTTTTGTAGGACATTTTATTTACGTATTACTAACCAATATGCAGTGGCGTAACTATACCATCTCAGGCCCGTGACTAATTAATTAATACATTTTGTAATTAGTGCCTCCTGTATTCTGCAGTTCAGGACCTTTGGTGCCCGGGACCCCCTCGAGCCGGGGGCCCATGCCATTTTGCCCGCTCTGCCACCCTATTGTTACGCCACTGCCAATATGCCTGTGGACGCGGATAAAGCAGTTCGTTCGTTTTCCATAAACTTAGTATATTAACGTGTTTACTAAGTTTATGGTATTTTCTGAGTCCTGCTGACAGTTGACTACATAGTGTTTGCATCAAGTTTGCAGAGGTACTCTTTGACTGACTAAACACGAGACATTTTGCCGACGAATCCTTCGCTCTATAACCCAAAGCGTGTACAAACAATAAACTTAGTATATGAGCGTAGTAAAAGTGTATGATACAAACACTGCTACAACCTATAACAACAAGGAAAATGTTAATTATTATATTTGTATGTAGTTCATCCGGCTTCCGGCTCCGCTCCGCTATTGAACATATTGATGTTACCAAAATAAATAAACCAAGCAAATAAGACATATTCATGCATACAAATATTTGCACTGAGCGGGAATCGTACCCCAGACCCCGACGTGGCACAGAAGTACAGAACGCAAATCATTATCTTCATCTTCCTGCCCTCTTCCCAATTTTCATTAGGGTTGTCGCAATGTCTAACATTGCAACGGGCTTTGGATGATTTCTTTTAAGGCCGTCCGCCTGCCTAACGCCAACTCTCCTTGGGAATGTAGTCGTTTTAAGACGGGAAACAAGGAATAAGGTAAATTTGTATGAAGAAAAATGGGTAGGGAGAGGAACATAGGATAAGGGGGACCGTAAGTAGCTCGCAGAGGCCGGGGTCGCGTACCCGAATGTCCTGTATTTCCTGTGACTGGAGATGCCACTAGGACAGGAACAGCAATGCCTCTGGCTTAATGGCACAAAACGCAAATGAATAAAAAAATTGGTGTGCCTGTAAAGTCGGTTTACGGACGATAATTTTACGCGATAACGTCATAAGAAACCAGTGGAAGAGAGATAGATGCGTCGCAAGCCAAACGCTTAGGTCGATCGTGCCTCCTCCTTCTTCCGCGCTCTCGCTTGCACGCTCGGCTCAGGCGGAACGTGACAATGAGTCATGCTTTTTCATGTGTGCAGCCGGCGTTCATCGATTTATAAGACGTTATCACGTCAAAAACGCAATAGCAATACGCAACGCTGAAGATTCATAATATGCGGCAGCGCTAAAAACTTTAAGTCACGAAGTAACACTTTTAATGTAAAATTATTATCATCCTGATATTTACAACATTGCGTAATCCCACGCTCAACAAAGTAGGAGTGAAAGGAGGCGTTAAATAGTACTCCAACCATGATATTTGTCCGAATTATCAAATAATTATGTAACCATAGATTACGTCTCCATAGTTAACGATAGGATACTTCGGTTCCGGTGGTTGCCTACGAGCTTGACGGTTGCTTATGACGGGGCCTGGTAAGACGTTTAAAAATAAATATCACTAGAAGAGAACAAACGTTTTTTTTTGTTTTTTGTTTCGTTATCATAACTGTTCCAGTCTGAAGAATAGCATAAATAACGAACTATAATAACTCGTATATTGCTTCAGTTTCTTAGTACAAGCGCTTTTATTTTTATCTTTTGTTCGTACAATTTAGCGATTTGTATTGTTAACGTCATGAATCGGTAATCGAGAACTGACCTCTGAAATAGAGGAATGATAATAATTGGCACTATGTAACAATTTTATTAAGATTTTATTATAGCCTCGTCGTTTTATAGTTTTTCCCAGGATTTAAATGTTAAATTAAGAAGTAGTAGTAGACAGAGTGGGAGAGCCATGCTTCGGCCTGTATGGCCGGTGGTGGCCGACTTGTGACTTGTGACTAGTAGACTAGTCATTTACCATCAGGTGACCCTTCTGCTCGTTTGCCCGCTATTCCATAAAAAAAAAAAGTAAAATTAATCGATGCGACCGGAGATAAAAATGTATACTTATATAACATTTCAATAGCAGTTTTGTTAAATAATAAAACCGTCTAGTATTGACAAAAACAGCATATCCGATTATTGATCTACTTACTAAGATCACAACTAAGATTATTCTCAACGCCTTACCTTAAGCTCGAGCACATTGCACCAGCATTCAAAGATACCAGTTTTGTCATTACTTTAATTTTTATTTAAACCAACCGTTTAAAAAAGCTAAACCTCTTCGTACTTTACAGAACGTATCTATGGTTAATTTAATGTTAAAAAATAATTTAAAAAAGCAACCAAGAAATCAATGGTCCACGTCAGTACCCAGCGAGCTCAGATGCAGAGGGATAGTGAGACCGGATCATTCCACATCTTTCTCTGTCAATGTTCAGCGTCTTCCTCTTAGATGCTATATCTCTCTCTAGTATAATCCTTTTATCCAGTAAGTCCCGTCTCACTCTCTCCGCGTTCCGTAGTTGTCCAAGAAGAGACGTAACAGTCTCGTGAATCTTTTTCACTTCTTCAATCAAGCCTATATGGGGCTGATCCCTAACACTCTCCCCGTGGGGTCTTCCAACATTTCTATTGTAAAGCCTTGTTTGTGCTAGTTTCATTGCTGCATCCATTTTTCTTATCGAATCTTGCAGATTTCCTATTAAAGCTTCCATATCAGCGATTTTCTGTAGCGTAGTTCTCAGTAACTCTTCAAGCTTAGTGCATAATTCAGACTGAATCGCTACAGTTTCGGCTAAAGCTATGTCAGTTTTATCTGCTTGATTGCGTAATTTTCTTCCATTGCTTACTAAGATAGCGTCGAGACTGCCCCTTAAATCTTCAGACTTCTGACGGGTCGCTTCACAATTTTCAACAGTTTCTCGACAGAAAAACTCCCAATATTCTAACGGTGCTGTATAATCTCCATACTTTGTAGATCCAGGTTTGAACATTATGGTGTTAGATTTAGGTGTGAGACCTAAATTTTCAGACTCAGTATTATAAGCCAATGCTTTGTCACAGAAATCGTATTCAATTTTTTGTTTGGCAGCTTTATTAATAGCCATTTGCTCTTCTATGCTATCCAGAGTATTCTTCAAAGTAGCTCTTACTTCTTGCACTAACTTATTTTCTTTAAGTAGTTCCTGTTCAGCAAGATCGGCTACTAAGTCAGGTGTAAAACGATTTGAGCGAAGATCTAAGCATTCATTTGTGATCGATTCAGGCAACATCAAAACTCTAGAGGCACCTTTTAGTCTTTGTCTATCTGTCTCCAACAATTGCACCTCGTGAGTGATAGCTTTGCAAGCTTTCTCTACTTCTACTTTCCATCTAAATATATCTCTAGCTTTTTGTTTTAATCTGTTGTTATTATCTAATTGTTGCTTATCGACATTACCGAATGCTTGCATCATGCAAGTTTTAGCATTATAATCTACAATGTTGGATTCATTTATTATCTCAGGATCAAGGACTTTCTCATTATGTTTTCTCCATTCGTTGAGAGAATATCTGCTGATTGAATACTTGTTCACACATGGTCTAGTACCGGTCATACCCGCAAGAGGAGTCCAGTCAACTTTACCATCAGGCCCTGGTCTTAGTTTCGGCAGGTATTCTTCGCCTGTTGGTGGTGGTGCTACAGTTTCCGGAGGATTTTCTATAGCTCCTGTAGGCTGTTCCTCAACTTTCTTCGTCCCCTTAGCCTCTTGGTCCTCTTTAGCTTCTTTAAGCTCTGCCAATGCTTTCTCAGGGGTTTTTTTAGCTTTCTTGAAAGCACCTTTGTCAGTGCAAATTTTAGGACACAAATCATCTTCGGGAAAAGTAGTTAGTTGTACTGCCATTTTGCGAGCTCAATTATTTCAGTTTAATATCTTGTAGATCTTGTTGAATAAAAGAGTCAAAAATTTCTAAAAATATTCTTCCATGTACATAATATATATATTATTTTATTATGGACTCTATCCCGCGCAAGAATCAGTGCAGGAATTCCGCCAATGTCAAGTGTTTTATAATTATACAAGTTAAATAACAAAAACGTAAAAAAAATGGACGAAGTTGTATGACCATGCACATAATAAAATATCGAAAACGCTGACAGCGACTGACATAATAAAAGACAATTATTATTTCAAACATTTGTTGCTAGATTGTTGTAGAGTATATAATCTTATTATTTATAACTAGCTTTTACTCGCGCCTCTGCCCGAAGATAAATTTTTTTTATTCAGTAATAGAATTACTAATAATGTAATGTGGCGATATTAAAAGAACCTAAGCTGACCTACTTAGTAACAACTGATCATTGTAATATTAGTGATATTGATTAGTAATATTAGTTTACATAAAACTTCCCAAGATCCACCGCTGTGCCACCTCCCACCCGCCAAGATCATCTAGCCTAGTCGCCCTTTGTGTTGGAGTAAAATCGCACTGTGTTTCTCCACAATGATGATTATTGAGTAAGCTACTGACTAAGATACTGAGCTCATGAACACTCAAACCAACAATAACATTTTTTAGAATTTTCCAACATAAAAAAATAATACTTATTAATACATTTCATACTATACAAATCATAAGATACATTCATTAGATACAGAGCATAAACATAACATAAATAAAGAGGAATTTGTTAAATTGCATAATTTTTTTATCAAAAGTAAATTGTGTGTAAAAGATTTCACAATCCAGAAAGCTCTGAAGCAGTAGGATAATGAGACCTAATCAATCCACACCTTTCTCTATCAATGTTAAGACTCTTCCTTTTAGCTGCTATCTCTTTTTCTAATTCTAATCTCTTTACCATGAGATTTTTCCATGTTTTTTCAGCATTCTTCAATTGTACAAAGAGGGACGTAGCAGTTCCATGAATAACTTTCACCTCATTTAGCAAACTTACATGGGGCTGGTCCCTTACGTTTTCGCCATGGGGCCTCCCAATATTTCGATTGTCTAATCTAGTTTGCGCCAATTTCATAGCTCTATCAGATTTTAATATACAGTCCTGAAGATGTTTTATTAATAATTCAACTTCTGCTAGCGACTGTAATATGTATCTAAGCCGTTCCTCCAGCTTTGTTACTAACTCATAGGTTAAAGTTATAGTTTCAGCGAATGCTTTGTCAGTTCTGTCCGCTTGATTACGCATTTTTTTCCCATTTTTTATAAGAATGGCATTTAAAGTGCTTCGAAGATCTTCGGATGTTTGGCGAACAGCCTCAACATTTGTAATATTATCCCTGCAGAAATATTCCCAATATGATATAGGCGCTGTACCATTGCTAAATTTTACGGCTCCAGGTTTAAACATAAGTGTATTTGAATGTATAGTTAAGTTCAAATTGTCTGCTTCATTAGCATAAGCCACAGTTTTATCACACCACTCGTATTCTATTCTATGTTTCGCTGCCTTATCGATTGCTAGTTGTTCATCTATTTTATGTAATGTAGATCTTAAAGTTTCTCTCACATCAGAAATTAATACCATCTCCTTTTTTAATTCTTGCTCTGCTAAATCATCTACTAATTCTGTTGCAGCCCTGCTCGAACGCAATTCTATACACTCTTTAGATATGGCTTCAGGTAATAATAATGTTCTACAGGCACTTGTAACACGTTGTCTCTCTATTTCAAGTAATTCGACTTCCTTGGCTATTGCTTTACAGGCTAGCTCAACTTCTACCTTCCATCTTAATAATTCTTTGGCTTTCTGTTTTAGTAGATTATTATCTTTAAGTTGCGCTTGGTCCATGTTACCAAAACCTGCATTAATAGCCGTCTGAGAGTTATAGTTTATAATATTAGACTCACCTATTACTGAGCAATCTAAAATCTTCTCGTTATGTTTTCTCCAGTTATCAAGGGAATATCGGTTTATAGAATGTTTGCTTACACTTGGAATAATCCCTGAATGTGCGGTTATTTGGGAAAAGTCCACTTTGATGTTGCTATATGGATTTCTTTGCAACACAAGGTCTTTTTGTTTCTTAAAGGACTTTTCAGCAGCCTGTTCGTTACTATCTTCTCCAACATTTCTTTCATGTATAACATTTCTCTGGTCAATCACCACTTGGTTTTGTACATCTTTCGCTTTTACGAAACCCCCTTTATCGTAACATTCATCCGGGCATTCCTTATTTTCGGAAAAGGTAAGTAATTGTGACATTTTACATTAAAAAACTTAAATATGTATAGAAAACTGTAAGTATTGTAAAACAAATAAATTAAAAGTCAAAATACAGACAAGCATTAAGTTTCTAGTCTGACTTTTATTCAGCCTACTGGAAAATGGCTTATATTTTTATTTTTATTACCTAACTGTAAGCCTCTTTAAATTGTAATTCAAGACTTCTGATCCACTACTACCAATCAATTTATTACTTTATGGAAAGGCAATTTCTATGTAGTAGGACTCTTGGTTATACATAAATTGAAAGAAATAGGCGCAATTCACATGAAATGGTGACTGTTTTATCCCTAGAATCTAAGTAGGTACTGTCTTCATATGTGTACGGGATGTTAACATGGGTTAAGGACTATAATTTGAAAATAGCAGCTCGGGCCTATTCAAGTTTGAATGCCATGGATTAAGGGGGCGTACATTAATTACGTGAGGCATTTAGGGGTGGGAGGGGGTCGAGTTACAAACATCCATCCATCGTCACAAACTTTCACCTTTAGTTATAATATTAGTAAGATTTGTTTTACTTTCGACACAACAACTGTAGGTACTGTTGAGGTGACGTTGTGTTGATCTATAATTTTTAGTTTCAAAAAAATTACAATTTCAAGCAATTCTTAAGTAATTTTATGAAATAAAAATATTTGACTTTAAGATAATGTCACTACATCACTACATATTATAAAACAAAGTCCCCCGCCGCGTCTGTCTGTCTGTCTGTTCGCGATAAACTGAAAAACTACTGAACGGATTTTCATACAGTTTTCACTAATAGACAGAGTGATTCATGAGGAAGGTTTTGGTATATAATTTGTACCCGTGCGAAGCCGGGGCGGGTTGCTAGTATATTATAAAACAAAGTCGCGTCTGTCTGGTCTGGTCAGGTTTAGGTGTATTTTTGTTTAGAATTTGTCTAAATTGATTGAAATATGATGAAGCATGTTGATGATGTCTCTGCTATGCTGTCCGTGCGAAGCCGGGGCGGGTTGCTAGTTATTTAATATACCTATTATTAGATACCGCTACTCTGATGAAGACTTAATAGCTACGCTAATTAGCTCTTAGAGAAGACAAAGGTTTATTATTAGTATGATGTGTATCGTTCTCTGAGCAGCCCACACTTGTTAGTATTCGAATAACGGACAGACACACTTCACACGGTGTCATCATATAATAATTACCGATATTCTCATAAAACAGTTACAATGACTGTATCTTATCTGGCTGAATAATAATATACGTCATAGACAATTTTTGCAGAAAAAAAAATAAAGTGACAAGTAACTGTAGAGTGAAGCCTCCAGTTATTGGCCCTACGTTGTTTTAAATTTTGATTTTTTCTTTTTTGGCTCTACCACAGCTCTACATAAAATCCTTTGACAGTTTGTCCTCCGTATACCTACTTGACATTGGCAAAATTGTGGTAACTCCACAAAGCCACAATCCAAAAGTTGAAGTTAAATTTTGATTACCTATAATTACTAATAATGAAACGGTCAACAAGAAGATATTTTTTTTAAAATATAACTGAGATGCTTGGTAAAACTTACCATACCAAACCTTTTTAAACCCCCGACGCAAAACGACGGGGTGTTATAAGTTTGACGTTTCTGTGTGTGTGTCTGTCTGTGACATCGTAGCTCCCGAACGGATGAACCGATTTTGATTTTGATTTTTTTGTTTGAAAGGTGAATTAGTCGGGAGTATGTTTAATGAATCGCCGCCAAAAAGATATCAATATACAAAATACAAAATGGCGGATTACATATTTTTTCACAACTCCCTCAAATGGGTATCACTATGATAAATTTCAAATCCAAGATGGCCGTTCATACTATTTTTTTTATTTTGTGTCGGGGGATTTTTAAATTATTAATTTATAGTTTTTACTTTCTTTTAGATTATTTTGTCTGAAATGTTATTAAGGACTAGCTGGACCCGGCGTGCGTTGCAAACTTGCAATGCCATGTAAAGTAAATGCAATGTCACAAAGGAAAAATATATGATTTCTTTTACATTTTTTGGGCTAGAAATCCACGCGAGTGTTCACAGAAGACGGTTTAGAAATGCATGAAGGGCAACTACTTACATTGATTTTTATTTATATAGATAATTTAAAAACAATAGGAATTCTTGTAATGGCCTTCCAACAATATGCAATGAGTACATTATTGCATATGTATACACATTGTAATACCGTGCTATAAAATCCATAATTGTACCATAACGGCGTATATTTACATACGCTGCATAACTTCAATGTCTGTTGTTATTATATCACAGTGAACTTTTACTTTTTATTAAGCCAAATTGGATGGAGTAGCGGTATCACTATTGCGCACAATAATTTATGTTATACAAGGTATTGCCTGAGACTTCGCTCGTGTTCATATAGACTATAGGCACATATTACATAATAGTAGGTACAGGAACAGAAGTCTCACTCCACCAAATCATTTACATAAATAGCGACTCTTGTGTCGACACAATAAAGTCGAAATTCAGGTCGCACAGCGAGAATCACCTAAAAATTGCTTCTCTTTCTATCGCGTAACTCTTATCTGTTCTGACGAAACGGCGACGGGGCAACGTTAGGGTTGTCTTTTTTAAAGAATTAATTAATCTGAAAATCTAATTACTAGGAGGTTATGTGCCTATTACCATATTTTTGTGAACAAATAAACCTATGGTACTAATAACTCGATAGTCTAGATACGAAAGGATGACGTGAGAGTGAGCATCGAAATAAAGTGCGGCCCGGCCTGCGCGCGGCAACCCACCGAATTTTGGCACGATTAGTCGACCCCGCCGTGTACTTGTAGCTTTATTCCTACACTGCGGAGTAGACCTGGCCTGCTATAGGACAGGTGTTTCCATAATACCAGCGCTCCTTCTTACAAAGTGGCGCAGTGCTGAGCGAATGACCATTTTTGGCTCATATAGAGGTACATATATCGTCGCAGAGAAAGGGCGGATTTGATTTTTTGACGATTTTCTTTTTTTGACATAAACCTACTGAAAGCATTATACTTTATCATAGAACAACATATTTTTCAAAGCTCATACACACAGTAACATTTTCAGATTTCATTAACAGAAACAGCCGTTTTCAAAATATTACGTAAAACATCATTTGAAAACTTTAAAGTTCTCTGCTGTAAAGTTACTAAAAATCTAATCCGTCGTTTTTCTACGACGACGATGAAATATTAACTTGTAATCTTCATAACATTTGTTATTTGCAGCGGTGAATTTACACATTTGCCGCCAGTAGGCTATTAAAATTTTGCCGCCCCTACCGGTCGGTCTATCTAATTCGATACCCCAGGACAAGATATAAAAAATAACGTTGGGTCTCAAATTTGCGCCCTTAAAATCTGCCGCCCTAGGCTTCAGCCTACTGGTAAATCCACCACTGGTTATTTGCCTTTGTGTGAATACAAAATAGAAGTGTATTGTGTATTCTTTCTGTTCTTTCTTTCATTTTAACCCACGAAGAAACGAAGGCGGTTCTCACGTCAACCAGTATATTTTGTTAATCAATAAAGGTATCGGTCGGAAACAGTACATTTTTGTGGTTAACTTTTTTTCTTTACTCTTGAAAACGTGTATGTAAAACTTTATGATAATCGGTTGAGTAGTTAAGGCGTGAAAGCGTGACAAACAAACTCACTTTCGCATTCATAATATTAGTTAGGACTAAGACATACATACTCTTCTACCCTTTTTTTGTGCTTGTGGAAACCCCCTCGGGCCGCCACCCCACCGGGGTTTTCGGTGGGACGGTGTGTCGGAATCGAACCGACTAAAACCACACTGTATTTTAACCCCTCCAATTTTTTTTTTAAGTTTCCAAAGACTCCTATGTCTTCTCTATCTCTTTACTACAATTTATCAAAGCGGTTTATGCGTTAAAACTTAACAGACAAACAGACAGTTGCTTTCGCATTTGTAATATTACTATGGATAGTTAGGATAGTCAGTGAACTCTTCAAATACCTACAGTACTAGTGGAACTAACGATGTTAGCGAACGACGGATTTTTTATTTTATTTTGTATAAGACAACTCCCGTATCAGGAATGACTACTGTGGCGCAGGGGACTGTACAAACAAACAACGGACACAAAGAACACCCAGACTCGGGTGAGAATCGAACCCAGCGGTCAGGGTCACTAACCACTAGGCCAACAGGCCAGTCAAATATAACTAAGACGCAAAAATAAACAGGTTTAATTTTACTTGCTTGTTTTTTTTTTACGGTATAGGGGGCAAACGAGCAGACGGGTCACCTGATGGTAAATGACTACCGCCGCCCATGGGCACCTGCAACTCAAGCGTCACAAGTGCGTTGCCGGCCTTTGAGGTAGTAGGGGAAGAGAGGGAGAGGAGTAAGGGAAGGGTTGGGGCCTCCGGTAATGACTAGGAACAAAGGTTTTTGTTTTGTTGACGATGAGGAGGATCTTACATTGATGTCCTCTGCCCTTTGGGAAGGCGAAGGGGTCTGTCGGACTCTTACCGACTAAAATCCACCCCGGTGTACCTACCTGCCTATGATCGGGAGAGCGAATATCGCTATTGCATTCTTCCGCAACCCCCGACGGAGGAACAAAGGTTTGCTTTCTTTCTTAGACTGTGGCTGATACCATGTCAATATGACCGCAATAAAGGAGACGGAAACGATTACATACAATCTTGGGCCCAAATGTAACGAGATGAAAATAGTGTAAATTAATAGCTTCAGACTTATTTTACTTACTTAGTGCCTTACTGAAAATTCTGTAAGTTTTGACAATCTAAGGGCAGAGTTATTAGAGGTTCGGTAAAAGTAAGGTTATGTTACAATCTTTAACTAACAGCTGATTCCTGAAGTGCAAAAGATGTTCTATAAACACTAATGTTTATTACATTTAGTAGAAAATGTTTGAAGTCAGACTTGAAGTCACAGGTAGGCGAACCTAACAGGTATGGAGTTATGGAAAAGATGTCTAGAAGAAAAATAAAACATTTAATATTATATTCTTCGCTTGGCTGCGCACAGGCAGCAGAGCGTATATTGATTTTTTCAGACATTTTCAACAATCAACGTCATACTTCAGCCCATTTTACACAAGACCTTAATTAATTATACACCTAAACATTCCTCATGAATCACTCCGTCTGTTGGTGAAAACCGTATGAAAATGCGTTCGTTCGCGAACAGACAGACAGACGCGGCCTGGGACTTTGCTTTATAATTCGACTTCCAAAAAGGAGGAGGTTCTATCGTCTGTGTGTATTTTTTTTGTGTATGTTCATCGATATTTTCGCCAATTGTGAACCGATTAAAAATATTATTTTTTAGTTCGAAAGGGTATACTCCTGAGGTGGTCCCATTATCATCAAGTAAGGATCTGATGATGGAATCTCAAGGAAATCGAGGAAAAACTAACTAACTAACAATGTAATAAAATCTTAAAAAACTAGAATGTATGTATGTAGTAAGTAGGCAGATACTTGTAGGTAGTATCTATCTACTACCTATTAGACTTGGCTCGCACCGACTTCAAATAGATGAGTGAGTAGCGCTTATAATAATTATATTAATTTATTTTTCGCTTTTGAGAGCCTATTTGTGGCTTTGAAGTCGGTTTGACTGGCCTGTTGGTCTAGTGGTTAGTGACCCTGACTGCTGAGCCAGAGGTCGTAGGTTCGATTCCCACCCAGGACAAATAATTGTGTGATGAGCATGATCATTTGTTCTGTGTCTGGGTGTAATTTATCTATAATATGTATGTATTTAGAAATATATAAGTATGTTTATCAGAAGTCTGGTTACCATAGTACAGGCTCTGCCTAGTTTGGGATCAGACGGCCGTGTGTGAGATGTGTGAAGTTATTATTATTATTCTCTTCATTTATTTTATATACATATAAATTACATTTTTAAATACATTTACAATAAAAAAAAATACAAATATATTTAAAAATATAAAAAATAGTGTCACACCGGTATCGGGTACAGGGACCAAGCTACCGGTGGTTAGGGTTCCAGAGACAAAAACCTCCTCACTATGCGTGCCGTGTCGAGAAGGATTGCCTTTTTCTGCATTAGGCTCTTGATCCAGCTGCCTAACGTGAGCCTCTGAAGGTGTTGGTCGAGGCTCTTAGCAATTAACCCATGGGCCGAAATGACTATCGGCACAATGATTGCTGAATCCACATCCCACATGTCGACAATCTCGTGGGATAAGTCCAAATATTTTATTTGTTTATCTTTTTCGGCTTTTAAGATATTGCCGTCATGGGGAATGGTGATGTCGATAATCATTGCTCGGCGCTCTAATCGGTCTATCACCACTATATCAGGCTTTTATTATTATTCTCTTTATTAACATTTAAATACATATAAATTACATTTTTAAATACATTATTATATAAAAAAAAATATATTTAAAAATATAAATTAAATATTATTATTATTATTATTATAAAAATAATTTATATGTATTTTTATGTGTATTTCCTTTTACATTTATTTTTTACGGTAAATTAGTATTACAATGATGCCTTGGCGTTTCAAGCGCTGTCGTATAATGTTGCGAACAGGAAAGCCTTACATTTCTATGCCTACAGATGTTTTGGAAAAAGTCTGCCCACAGTTTCGCAGTTTTCTATTCATCAATTAGCATCATGCTCGAAATATGTGGTCCACAGCTCGTAAGTTTTTTCCGGTCACGTAGCGGTTTGGTGAACTCGTGAGCTCATGAGGTCACACGTATGAGGCTTCGTTTGCTGCCGTGCGATATTATGTTAACATCTAACTGACATGGCCGCCTCTGGTCGTCTCAATGAAAATAAGTGGCCAATGTTTGTATAAATTGCAACTCTATTACTGTTTTGGATGTTATAAAAAACATTGTAGAGTATTTATAAAGTGCAATGGATTCATTAGGTACAATAGGGTAGATTATTATCAAGTTAAATCAGTATATTTTTAGTATACGTCAAAACAGTGGGTGAAATACTAGCTGCACCCGGCATGCGTTATAATGCCATTTCGTCGGCTTTAGTCGTTAACCTGCTAAGTCCATTTTTGGGCTATGTTTACTTTTTCTATCAGTCAAATCAATCTCCTTTTTTTATTCAGTTTTGTGTTCGTCCTGTAAACTATGCAAAAATGGGCTTAGCAGGTTAACGACTAAAGCCGACGATTTTTCGTTTTTTTAAATAGATTTTTTAGGCCAACACTCGCGGGCGTCCCCAGAACACCCTACCAAAGTTTCATCATAATCTGATCAATGGTTTCGGAACGCATAGAGGACAAACCTACAAACATTGATTTTTATTTATATAGAAGACAGCAAGGGCGTGACGTCACTACTTACTATTGTCAAAGGCTTCACTTTTAATGTTTATTTGACGATTATAAAATAAAATAAAAACCGTTACAATAAAACTGCACATTTTTAAAGTATTTTAAGTTTTATTTATTCACTGACTTAGCGAAATAATTTATTTTGGGCATGGGCGGGTCATCTACCCAACTGTCATTGAGACTTAAGTCTATTAGAAGAAATGATAGAAATTAATACTCTGTGAAAATTTCAACTGTTTACCTATTACGGTTCATGAGATACAGACAGCCCGCTGACAGACGGACGGGACAACGAAACCTTGGTCTAGAATTCTGTAGGCACTTGGTACCCTTTGGGTACGGAATCGAACCTTTTTCTAAAAGTGTCTTGGACTTATGGTTTTCATTTTTTTAAGAGTTGCTTTCACATTTTATCACTATCACGCAAGTTAATGAAGGGGGAATTCGTGTGGTAACAAAGCGGAAAGATATAAAAAAATTAGAACCTGCTTGAAACGGAAGGAAGGAGGAAGGTGCAATCATATTGGTACAATAACTGAATGAATATTTAGTAATCTCACTAAAATTATAGTCACTTATAATAATAATAATATATCTTTTTATTGTACACCAAAATAATTTTAAAGAGTACAGGACACAGCAATGTAGGCTTATACAATTGGCGGCCTTATCGCACTGAGGCATAGGTAGCGTAATATTTTTTTCACTACTGAGGTATCAAACAAACCTCCTAATTTGCAGTCAACGTGATCTATGAACGCTACGCAACCCCATTAATGAAAAGCATGTCGCAGATCCTATGAAATCTTAATAGCTTGTAAAGAATACAATAATAGAAAGGACACAACATTAAACTTGATATTTCCTTAACAATAATAAATTGGTAAGGAAATACCATGTATATATAAGTATGTTTATCAGCAGTCTGGTTACCATAGTACAGGCTCTGCCTACTTTGGGATCAGGCGTCCATGTGTGTGGTGTCTCAAGTTATTATTATCATATTATTAAAAAAAATAGGTTTCTGAACTTCTGCTATATTTAAACTAAGTATTTCAAATTTAACGTTAATGCATAAAAAGGGGTAGGTTAACAAATAATTATCTTCGTGTATATATATAAAGAGTAGCTTTTTGTAAAATCTATTTTTTTTACTTTATTTTTGCGTAAAATTGCGTTTTTACAGGAAAGAAAACTATGCAGTTAAACTTAATATACAAAACTGTATCTATATACAAAATTTCATCAAAATCGTTAGAGCCGTTACCGAGATACCCGAAATATAAATACATATATATTATACCTATATTTGCTTATGTATTTATTTGTCTATTGCTCTCTTGTATGTTTATTCTTACACTATATAATAGATACTTCATCTTTATTCAACTTGTATAATATATTTACCTACTGAGCGTAAACCATATTTCCTGTGTTCGCTCCATCCCATGGTTGCCTGTAAGAGATTGCCTCAGTGCGATAAGGCCGCCAATTGTATAAGCCACCCAACATTGCTGTACTGCTACTCTTTCAAATTATTTTAGTGTACAATAAAGAGATGTTTTATACATAAATAATTACATACATACAAGAATTGCTCGTTTAAAGTAATAAGATATTAGAAGGTAAACCACACCTTTATCAAATGCTGAATGCACTTTTTTTACGGCATTTTTGTTGCATGATAAAGACGTTTTACCAGTTAACAAAATCGGATCTTGTTATTACTCACACTTCGGATAAAGTGCTTGGTAATTGAATTTGAACGCTATGTCGCAATTAAAACATGGAAATGGTCGGTGGTCACTACTTGTTTTAATCTGAATCAGCGCCAGTTTCGGTAGAAAACCGATTTGAGAGTAACTAGTACTACCTAATACACATTGATACTTGGTTAAATTGTCGACGATCTTGATTTTTGAGCAAGAAAAAATAACTTATACTTCTTCTTCGTCGTCACGCTCTCGTGGTTGTGGTTGTCACATCAGAGGTGGTGGGAAGATTCACAACAATCCAGCTCTGCTTGTACATTCGTGGAGGGGATCATTGAGTGCAGTTTTGATTTGGTCGGTCAAACGCATTGGTGACCTACCGCGCGCTCTTAAGCCTTCAACTTTACCCTGCACTACAAGTCGTTACACAGATGCGTTCTAACGACGTGTGATATGTCCAAAGAAAGTGAAAATACGACATTGGATGATGCAAGAAGACGCTGTCTGATACCGAATTCTTGGAGGATTGAGACGTTTGTTCGAAGATGGTTTATTCAATTGTTTACAAAACGGTAAAAGTTTTCGCTAATACCATTAGTAATTTTGTAGGGCTTCCCGTATTTTGCGCGACAGACATTAAGGAATGATATTATGTGTAACAGATTACATTCTCAAGTTACACCCTTAGAACCAACCAATCAATCCAAACTATCTTCTACCAACATCTATCAAGTGGGAGAGCCATGCTTCTTTTTATTCTTTTTTATGGGCTGGCTAGACCGGAGTGATATCACAGCCTCACAGAAAACCGGCAGTGAAGCAATGCTTGCATTGTATACCGCCGAGTGAGTGAAGTTACCGGAGGCCCTAACCCTTCCCTCTCCCCTTCTTTCCGCCCTTCCTCTAATCCCACCTTAGGCCAGCAACGCACTTGTGACTTGAGTTGCAGGTGCCCATGGGCGGCAGTAGTCACTTACCATCAGGTGACCCGTCTGCTCGTAAAAAAGAAGTGCCAGAAAGGGTGCATACACACTTCACTACTACTTTTACTTACAGTATGTACAGGACTACTCAATTTTGTAACAAGTCACATAGATAACATGTTTATTTCCTACTAGCTGCGCCCCACGGTTTCACCCGCGTTAATCCCGATGCCATGGGAATATCGGGATAAAGTAGCCTATGTGTTAATCCAGGTCTCCAGCTATCTACATACTAACTTTCATCGCAATCGGTTCAGTTGTTTTTGCGTTAGAGACAAACAAACATCCATACATCCTCACAAACTTTCGCCTTTATAATATTAGTAAGATAAGATAATGATAAGATGATAGAAAGTCCAATAAAATGTTTGTGTTGTTAAAACGTATACGTTATGGGCTTTAAAAGGTATAGGTACGTATATAAGTTTCTGCAATATTGAGTGTTGGCGCATACCCGCAAAATATGCAGTAACGCAAGACCCTAGAAGCAATTAGAGATTATGTCGTATGATTACTAAATTACGAATTCGCTTAGGAACTTTTAGCTGATAGCGAAAAATCTAGAAATATCACCTACAGTTAGGGTTGCCAACTATATTTTATAATAATGTATCCTATTTATTTTTGATGAATATAATTCATCCTTGCGCGTATACGAGAAAATAGTTTATTTCCAACCTTCACTAAACAACAAAACACTCACCTATATACTAGCTAAGTTAGAATGTAGATAAATACACCCGATAAAAATAATTAGGTATAATATTATATTATTACTAGATGCACCCGGCATGCGTTGCAATGCCTTTTTTTTATAATTTTACATGAAAATTTATCGTACTTACAATAAATTATTGTATTCGATTGCCATCTTGCAACCCTATTGCGGATCTGTGGATGGAACAGAATAATGTAAAAATCGCGATAAAAAATAGGGGTTGATCGTAGAGGGTTGAATATTCAGGGTTGTATGTATTTTCTAATGCTGTATCATAAAAAAAAATTCTAAAATTAAGAAAAAAAATTTAGGGGTGAGACTACCTTTAACATTTAGGGGGATGAAAAATAGATGTCCGATTCTCAGACCTACCCAATATGCACCACCACTGCGGAGACAGTCGCGAGGACACTGCACTCCACACCTTAGGGAAGTGCTCAGTATGGATGCAACAGCGCTACGACCTCGCGACGGCTATCGGTGTGGGAAGCCACTCGCTGGACACCATGGTTCTGTCCATGGTCCAAAGTGAGAGTGCGTGGAATTCCGCAGCCTCATTTTGCGAGGAAGTGATGATGGCTAAAGAGGCGGCGGAAAGGGAACGGGAGAGAACGAGTACTCTCCCGTCCCGCAGTAGATGCACCAGGCGCCGGAGGGCGCAGAACGACCTCCGGCCTCCATGAGCGCTGGCCTGGGGGTGACGGATGGGGCTGTCCGTTACCCTGGCAGAAGCAGGCCTGAGACGGCGGCGCGAAGTGTTCCGAGCGCGCGTCTCCAAATCGGAGGGGGGCAAGGCCCCCCGTACACCACGGTGCGGTGTGGCCGCCTGTTGATCAAGAGGCGGCCAAGGTCTGCAGGGGTTCCCGGAGGCTTCCTTCTTAGAGTATCCCGGGTCTCTTGCAATAGACCCACTTGTGACGGAACACCGTGTGGTTTTAGTCGGTTCGATTCCGACATACCACCTCACCGTTAGCTCCGGTGAGGTGATGACCCGTGGGGGATTCCACACGAAAAAAAAAAAAAAAAAGAACCCTAACAAAATTTCAATGAGAATTGGGTCAAGCCGTTTCGGAGGAGTTTAACTACAAACACCGTGACACCTGAATTTTATATATTGGAAGATTACTAAGATAAACATTAGGTGTCAGATGTGACAGATAATATCTATCAACGGAATTGAAAATTGTCCGTTTTTCGTTTGATTTATTGTATACTAGCAGCGCTCCGCGGGTTCACGATCCCGTCCGAATATCGGGATAAAAAGCCTATGTGTTAATCCAGGTCTCCAGCTACCTACATACCAAGTTTCATCGCAATCGGTTCAGTAGTTTTGGCGAGAAAGAGTAACAAACATCCATACATCCTCACAAACTTTCACGTTTAAAATATTAGTAGGATTGTATATTTTATGTCTTATTTACCTACTCCCTGTTCCCGCTTTCACTGAGAGAATTTTTCAAGAAAAGAGAAACAGATTGTCCATAATTTTATTTAAAAACTAGATATTTATTCATTTAAAGCTAAGTTTCGATTGTAAGACCAGTTAAGTATGATAAATACTTTACTTTCAAATACTTACAGCAAAATATGACCATGTGCTAAGAGTTACTTCACCCAAAAAAAAAATACTTTCTTTAACTTCCAAATACTTTATTATTTTCGTAACTTTTTCTCAAAAAAAGTTTTTACAACCTTACCTACACTCCTCGTAAGTTCGTAACACTTTCAGCTTTCCTTTTCAATTCAATTTTATTCCTTTACAATTTACAATGTTTTCAAGCATAAAACTTACTAGCTAACGTGGGACTAATTTAGATTCTAAATACATTTTAGTCATACGAATAGTCAGCGTAGTGATGTAGACTGTCTTAATTATACGAAAACTAGCAAGCCTCTCGCCAATCATCATATTGCAATCAATTTACACAAAATCTTATATTACACCTAAACCTTCCTCATGAATCCCTCTGTCTATTAGTGAAAACCGCATGAAAATCCGTTCAGTAGTTTTTCAGTTCATCGCGAACAGAGACAGACAGGCGCGGCGAGGAACTTAGTTTTATAATAGGTAGTGATTATCTGCTTTTTTTTTCATGTAAAGTAAAGTGATGTATTTTTTATGACATTATTGTTTCATTTATCTTTACTAACACGATGGAGCATGAATAATGCTAATAAAACGTAAAAGGATGATTCCTTTTCATCAGGATCGTTTTTTTTTCTGACCCATCATCAAATGTATTATTAGTACTATCGTCTGTCTTCTTTTTCGGGAGAGTTTTACTAATCACCTGTAAATGTATGTTTACCTAATCATTGATCCATTCAGTGGAAGTCCTACAGCTGATGTCGTGAAACCAAATACTTGGCTAATTGCTACGTACCTATCCAGTCAATAACATCTAAATGTAATGTAAATTAGCCATAAGGTGGTCATATTTCCTTAAATAATATTATTAGCATGGCGATTAAAAGGCAATGACATAGATTGCATTGCGCTAATGGCATATAATTGGGGGATGTTAGAGCGGTTTCGCACTACGTCCGATCAAAATCCGATCCGAATCCGTGAAAATACGGTCCGGAGTAGTCGTAGAACTATTTCTACGGTAGTTTAGGCACTACATCCGGCTTCCGTCATTCCATTTTCGTATGTTTCCGTATGTTCACGGGTTCGGATTGGATTCGGATCGGACGTAGTGCGAAACCGCTCCTACGGATATGAAATTATTTCGGATGGTCCGATAGTTTTAAGGATTGTAATAGGAAAATACAGATAGGTAATAATTTTACTTTATTTCTAAGTTTTAATTTGCCTTCTAAGTGATTATTATAGCTAGCTACTCATTTTTAAATGTGGTCTACTTAAAAATGCAAAAACGACATTATAGTAAACAGACACAAACATTTCAGCCATGTAGAAATAATACAAAACCTTTTATGTACTTATACGGGAATTGCCATGTACCGTCCGACCTTACATGGCGAAATCAAAATATTAAAAATATCGCAAATGTGCGGGTGGATGAAGAACGATACTCCATCTTGAACGATACCTCACGATCTCGACGACGGAGGGCGTGTACCGCTGAGCCAGTCAGCCTGTGACCACGGCCAGTGCAACCTGGTCGAAACGTCAGGCAATTCAGAGGTATGTAATACCTTTTCGTGATCGCGTTAATTCCCGTATAAGTACATAATTATACCATGGAACGCTAAAGTTTAAAAGTTAGTAATACAAAACCTGTCAGATGGTGTCTTATTTAGATTCCGCCCCTATCCGAAATTATTCTAAACTTTCTAACAGATTCAGTTACGGTTTCGGATAGATTTTTAACCGACTTCAAAAGAAGGAGGAGGTTCTCAATTCGACTAGGTTTTTTTTTTATGTTTGTTACCTCAGAACTTTCGACTGAGTGAACCGATTCTTTTTATTTGAAAGCTAGTGCTTTCCGTGTGGTCCTATTTCAATTTGGTCCAGTTCTGACAATGGCATCCATGAGAAAACCATATATAAGTCTTTTATGGAATAGTTTTTTTGTTGAAGTCGGTTTTTTTTTAAAGAATTATTATTTCGGATATCCGATAGTTTCAATTACGGTTACGAAGCTCCACAACAAAGTTAATATAAATGGTTATTTTGTATTGCTTTGTCATAAACTCAAGGCTTTTCGCTCGTTTTAACACTATTGATATTTAAACTTCAATACCTACTTCATTTTTACTGCCGAGCCTCTTCAGCAAATATCAAGGCAAGGCGGTTTTAAAGCTTTATTATGTTAAAATATTCCTTTCTAATAGACACATTCCACTTATTGTTAATGTGATAATATTATGTTTTTATGTATAATATTATGTAAAATCTGGTTTTTAACCGACTTCAAAAAAGGAGGAGGTTCTCTATTCGTCGGAATCTTTTTTTTATGTATGTTCACCGCTATCTCGAAGACGCCTGAACGAATTTAAAAAAATCTTTTTTTGTTGTGTGACCATTTAAATATTATTGAAATCGGTGAAGCGGTTTTTTAAAAATCAACAAATATCTAAAAATTGTATACATGGATGATATTTTCGTTTACCGCTGTCTCATTGGAATAGTGCGTTTAGTTGGCCTACCCATATTATATTTAAACAAAATACATCTAAGTAGGTACTTTCCACAAAAAAATTCAAAATAAAAATTTATATTTAACCGAGTTCAAAAAAGGAGGAGGTTCTCTCCCGGTGACCTTTCGTCAGAAATGAGATGTCTCAATTTGTGGGTGGGTTTACTTAACAGTTTAGAGGGTTCTAAATCAGATAGAACTATTCCTTCTAAAGTTTTAACTCTGCTGAGAGTCACTTTCTGCACATTGAAGTAGATGGCACTTGTTTTAAAAGATAATAATACAATCTTGATGTTCTTTTTCATCATTATCATCATCAGCCTATCGCCGTCCACTGCTGGACGAAGACCTCCCCCAAGGAGCACCAACTATCCCGGATATTATTGTTCTTTTTATTAAGGTACAATGCCTATTACTCGCTGGCTTTTGCTCGCGCATTCACTGGAACCATTACTTTTTATCTGGATGAAAGTACACTATTAATGTTCTTTTCTGTACTCCTGGCTGTATACAAAATTTCACGATGATCGGTTAAGTAGTTAAGGCATGAAACCGTAACAAACAGACAAACCCACATTCGTATTTTTATAATATTCAGTTAGGATTATGTATGCTTTAAGTAGCTAAGGTTTTCTTTTTACACTTCCCAATTTTATATTGTTAAATATAGGTAATTTAGAAAGGGCCTTCTTGACAATAAAAAATCTGTCGTAGGACTGCACGTCAGAAGTGAAAACATAACTGACACATCTGTCACCTGAGCGTGACGGTCACGCGAAGTTTACTGCTTTTTCCCCAAACAAAATGTGCCCAACGTGCTTAAAGAAGTTTTCACTTCAAAATAATCAAACCCTTCCAAAAATCAAATCTTATATTATTTAACTTAGCAGTTGCTGCGGGGCTTCGCTCGCGTATACATATTTATATATTTTGCGCGGACCCCCATTTTCTTTCCAAAATAAAAGTAGCCTAAGTTACTTCTTATAACACCAGCTATCTGCCAGTGAAAGTCCCGTGCAAATCGGACCACCCGTTCCGGAGATTAGCCGGTACAAACAGACAGACAACAATTTACAAAAGTGATTTTTAGGCATAGGTATCGTGAAAATAACTGTATATAGTATGAGCTTAAAAAATATTATTTTAACATTTCAAATTCAATTTTATTTATTTGTATTGATTATGATGATAACTACCTACTTACTTTCAAATGTATAAATATTTTGTTTAACATTGTTCTTTAATACTGGCGTCAACTTTGCCATTATAAACGCCTTTCATTTTTGCCGTTAGCGTTCGAAGGATGAAGTGTCTTGGAATCTAGCACCTGCTTTATACAATCTCACCGGATGCTCGAAGCTTGCCCACCTGTCCAGTCCGTAGACAAATCTTATGTATATTACCTACCTATGACTGTTCCAATCTCAAGACAAGACTTGTTTTACGATCAACCAGAGCAAGGCCAATCGAAATTGAGTAGGCACCTTTAGGCGTATAAACTTTCACTGGACAATATTTATGATCAATTCTGAATTTGAAAATATTGAAATGTTTTTAAACGTGTTCGTTTCGTGTACCAGAAACACATTTACCGCCTTTTTTATAGGTGACATGTCATCAGTAAAGAATAATTTCATCGCATACTACGTAAAATTAATTATAGTTTAACGATAGTAACTAATTATATGTTACTAATGCCCTCTGTAAGATTATTAAGTACTTATTCTAGTAATTGTTAATTAAAATTATCAATAAGTTAATTGTTATAGCTTTTAAGGAAGGAATTTTGTAATTTTACTTACCAGACAATACCTGTAGCCATCCGCAGATGTGAAAAACTGTCGTAGATTGACAAAAGAAGAATAACAACATTGCACAGATCGTAAATAAGGCCAGGGCAACCGCGGCACCCACTAACACAGTCGCAATTTTGAACACAAGTCCATTTATCGACAGGAAATCGTCTAACCTCCCTTTACAGTCCTCAAGGGCCTCATCTGCCCTGCATATTTGCCACAATCCAAATTTTCTAGGGTACTCAGTCTCTAAGTCTCCGATCCATTCAGGTGTCACGAATGCAACGACGCATATAATCGCGTAGCAAATTGTGAATATCGCCCAAAGTACACCGATAGCTTTCGAATTACGGACATAGTTCGTCGCGTACAGATGTGATGAATCCACATACTCGATTTTTGAACCCATCTTGTTGATATCCGGTTGTTTACCTAACTTTTTTACAGAACACTACACAAAAAACAAATCACAAGTTATTCGTAACACATTGTTCAGTTATAGTCCTTGTGCGATTGTCGTTAAGGCTGATCCGTTTACGTTACGTAGCACTTATTTCATTCCATTCATGTCTCAAAGGAAAAGTATTATTGCAAAGTTGTCGAGGACGCGAGAAACACGACACGGACGCGGAACAGACGAAACACGAGCTGGCACAACCACTCGCCGCGCGCCATTCAGTTAAGTGAACGGGAGTGGGGATAAGTAATGAAGCTGCTAGTTTGACCTATCGCCTTTACGTTGCGTAGTAACTCTTTTATTTTTACTTTTACTGTTATTTAACGCTGTTAATACCAAAATTTAACACCAAGGAGACTTAAATGACTTAACAGACTAAGTAAACTATCTAAAATTATGAAGGAAACAAGACAAAATTGTGAAAAGTTGTTGCGCAGTTGCGCCATCTAGACTGTATTGTGGCTAACATTATTAAATCGATTTAAAGTGACACCTACTGAACAGACTGCGTACTACGTTGGCTTGTATGTAATATTATTATTGTACTGTACAAAACAAAAATGAGTGCAGTTACATGCTAAAATTAGCATTATTATATTAGTGTTCACGAAACTTGAAACTTTTTAAATTAGTTTTCATCGCAAGTTTGTTGGGTTTTTAATAACGTAAATGTATGATCTCTTAATAGAACTGACTAGTAGAATATTGTTATGAATCATGAATTCATGACTATGCAATATGTAGTTATATTAAAGAAAACTGGTAAAATAAAGTGGTTTTAGTGTTCACGTTACTGAATGGCATATTTTCATAATATAACCAGGAAGTAGGTATTGCTAAAAATATTTTTGCACAATGGATAAACCACAGCAGAAGTGTTGCTCACATACAATGGCAGGAAGTTTTCTTGTAATAAAAATTTAAGTCTTTATCGTATTTAAAAAAATATTAGTACCTACCTAAAAGGCATTTTAAGTTTTTTTTTTTGCATTTTATTACAACGTTACTTTTTTTGGTTTTACCTAGAATAACATTGATTAATGAATAAAATGTTTTCATTAATATTTTTTGTCGTTACTATCAAGTGCAAATGAAACTTAAGATGCGTTTCGCACAGATCTGTGTTTTCAGTGTCAGTGTTACGACAGTTCTTTAGGGTTCCGTATCCAAACGACAACGGAACTCTAAAAAACTTCTACTAAGCCTACGCCGTCCGTCTGTCTCTCAGCGGGATATATCTCATGTACCGTAACAGGCAGTGGCGTAGCTACCGGAGGGCTAGACGGGGCAGTGCCCCGGGGCCCCCAAGCTCAGGGGGCCCCTCGGACTCTAACTTACAAACTATAAATTGAACTAGTGAAAATTTCGCCCACATTCGGAATATAAGTAAACCAGATTTTTTAGAACCAGAAGTGCGAATTTAACAGGTAGATAGTTGAAAATTTTACTGAGTGTGTTGAATTTTCACTTTTACCGCTGTAACAACAAATGAACATAAAATAAAAACAAGAAGTAAAGGGCTCACACATAAAACGTAACGTTTTCGGCATTTTGGTTAAATCTTGTAAGATGGCACGAAACCCTTCTTGGGCGAATTCGACCTGCACTTGGCAGGGTTTTTATTAGATGATGCGATGTTTAATTTTAGGGCCTTCGGTAACCCCATTCACTCGGCGAAAAGCAAGCATTACTTCACTGCCGGTTTTCTGTAAGGCCGTAGTATCATCAGTGCGACAGACAGTCCTCTATGCAGAGGATGTCTCAACGCGGAAGAAACGGCCGCCCACGTTATCCTGGAGTGCGAGGGAGTGGCCACACAACGGGCAAGTATTCTCGCGGGTGCGAGATCGCTCCTAGAAGCCTGTGAACGCCCCAGGAGGCTTTTGTGCTTCTGGAAGGAGCTAGGCTGGCTCAACTAGTCAGCGTATCTGAACGCATAATGGACCGTCTGTGAGTCTAAATGCGGAAACAGAGCCCTACACCAAGGCCGTAGTATCACTCCGGTCCAGCTGGCCCATACGTGCTGAAGCATGATCCGACTCTTCCACGATTACAATAATATAAAAATCTTTTTAACAAAAACTTAAACCGACGAAAAGAGCTAAAAAGCTCTTTTTGTTGAAAAGATTTTTATTTGGTGATTTTTTTCATCATCAGCTCAGCTACATGATGTGATGATTTCTGAACGCAAATACCTGATAAAGTAATGAAAAGTAAACAGAAACACTATTCGTTCCTACAATTTTCGAAGGTTACTCTCAATTTTATCAGGATCCCATCATCAGATCCTGACTTCCTTGACATGGGACCACCCTTGAGGTATACCCTATCTAACAAAAAAAGAATAATCAAAAGCGGTTCATAAATAACGGAGAGAGGGCTGAATAAACCTAAAAAAATAAAAAAATATACATATATAAAAAATAAAAATATCCGGTCGAATTGAGAACCTCCTTTTTTTTTCGTCGGTTAATAAAATGTCGTCTGATTGTAAATAAAATGCATAAATTATATACTATTCAAAACGATATAACGACCACTATTATATTTATTACACTTATTTATATTTAAGTGCGCTTTAATGAACTAAAGTAACTGATGAGTACCTAGTATGAAATTGTTATTACGAACTCTTTGGCGTCTGGTGGATGTTCGTGTTCTTAATTTGAACAGTACTGGCTATAATTTGAAGAAAATTTTAAATTGGATTCTTTTTTTATGACTCACGGAAATTGGATATTGTTTGTTTAAGAAGAAAAAGTTTAATTTTTTTTAATTTTAATTAATTAATTAACATCTGCGTTACTAATGCCACCTATCCGAAGGTACACGGATGCGATGACTGCAACTAGAGCCACACTGACTGAATGAAACGCAGTAGTAAGGGCACTGTATCGAATAGAAAGTATCGAGACTGTACTCATGAGTAGTACTGAAAAAAAAAGTATCGTACTTATAAAAGTATCGATACTTCAAAGAATCCATACTTCTGTATCGATCGTTTGAAATATCACACACGTCATGACGTCAATATCAGTCAATGACGTCAGTTTGGCTTCAGTAGAACAAACGCATGAAAAACAAATATAATACAATCATAAAAAACAACTGTAAATTCACAAATAAAAGTGTATTAAAAATGATTAAATTATTTATTTATCACATAACAGTCTGAAAATAAGTATGAGATGAGCCATTCCTTATCTGCACAAGTTTCACCACTTGCCGTAGAACGTTTGAACAATGGGACGATATGAAATTTGTTTTCCCAAAATTATACAAGTTAAGAATATTTATCAATTCCTGCGACGCGCGACGCCGACGTCAGTCCACTCAGAGCGATTATTTTCTAAGGCAGTAAGTAGTAAGTACCAGTAATAACAAAAACCCGAAACCAGTTACCGCCAAAACGGCTCGATAAACATCTACTTTTAAGCGATTGCACGGAGGAGGAATGGGAACTTTAATTATGAGTACCTTATGAATAACTCGTTTTTTCGTAAGAGCCAACTTCTTAAGGTGTCTCCAGAAATCTATATTGTTTCGAGAGTAGGTTGTTGTGTTGTAGGAGGAGTATGTTGTTTCGACATGATTGAACTAGATGGCGTTGAAATAAACATGAGCCGTAAAGCAAAGTTTTAAGTAGATAATTCCACAACAGATGGCCAATCCAAATCAAAACGAGGAATAATAATAAGTAGATAATATCTAAGATTTATTTGAAACGAAACCTGTCAAAAAGTCAAAGTATCGAATACAAAGTATCAAGTACAAAAGTATCGGTTTTAAACGGAAAAGTACTCGATGCCACAAAGTATCGATACTTTTTTCGTGTCCCTACGCAGTAGTCTAACTTTCGTGTACCCACTGACGCCAACTTAGGGGTTTTCCCCCCAAATTTAGGGGTAAAAAAATTGCACTGGGGTTTTTTTAGGGGGAAAAAATGTTTAGGGATTTTTTTAGGGGGAAAAAATGATTAGGGGTCTTTTTAGGGGAAAAAAATTTAGGGGTTTTTTAGAGATTTACAAAATTTTGTTTAAAAACTTGGAAAAATCATACCTTTTAAATCTTTTAGATCATTAAATATCATTTTATGATAATAGTATTATTCTCTTCATTTATTTCATAAACATATAAATTACATTTTTAAATATACTTACAATAAAAAATAAAAACAAAATATATTTAAAAATATAAAAAATAGTGTCCCACCGGTATCGGGTACAGGGACCAAGTTACCGGTGGTTAGGGTTCCAGAGACAGAAACCTCCTCACTATGCGTGCCGTATCAAGGAGGACTGCCTTCTGCATTAGGCTCTTAATTCAGCTGCCTAACGTGAGCCTCTGAATTATTATTATTATTATTAAATGGTTATAAATAATAGTAATTATTATGATAATAACCATAAATAAGTTTTTTTACACCACTTGTAATTATTTGAAATAAAAATAATAATAAAAAATTAAACATTTTAATATTAGATAAGAACCTACATTTTTCAAATTGTCAGTTAGGTGGTTTTAGGGGTTTTTGAGGTTACTCTTAGGGGGATAAAATTTCAAGTGTTGGCGACACTGCGTGTACCTTTATAGTATTAATGACAGAGCTTGAATACATAATGTCAAATTGTCGTTATATTTTATTTAAATTCCGCAAAATTTGATGTGCTTATAATACTCAAAAAAAATATTGTATACTTAAATTGACTGATACTATATTTAGCTACTTAGTAACCATAAATATACGATAACTTTCGGAAAAGTAGGCAAAATATAATGGCCAAGTTTCGTGACAACTACTGCATCTGCCAACTTATTGCCTTGAATTTCTCACTGTAGTGTGGTGTACTGTGGTCTTCGATCAGTCTGTTTATCTGTTATTTTACGGAGTTTTGTCCACGTATCTCAAAGTAATTAGCCTGCAATTGATTCTGTATATTGTTTACATTGCATATTATTGTTACACAGAAATGTGATAGTGTATTTATAAGTATAATTGGCGTATTTTAAAATGTCGGCTAAGGATAAGTGGGTTCGCCGGTTCTCCGTTGACGAAACTGCAAAACATAAGAATGGATTTACTATTTACAAGATAACTTCTGTGGTAAATATGACATTTATACATTCAAGTTTAGTTTTTCATAGTTATTTAGGTATTAACATTATTCCTATAAGAATCATTTAAATATCCATGTAGTAATAGTTTTCAATATTTTTTTTCCTTTACACTTACGTACAAATCTTATTAGCTGCACAATAGCTATATAATGAGAGAGATCTGAAGATTAATGTTATTATCCAAAGTACATAAAATATTTTTTAATGCACTATGTTTATTGGATTTTTTTTTTAATTTCGTGATTCATATGTTGCACAATAGTTTGTTAATAGTATGGTGTAAAACCGTGGTGGACTCTGTCTGGAATGACTACTGAAGGTGAAATAGAAATCAAAATTAATCTTTGAATTTAGCTAAGTAATTCTGTTAATAGCGTCTATATGTACAAGTATATTGTTACTTTCAATTGAGTCTATCTTTAAATTGGTCAGAAATGTAGTCAGATTCTAATAAGGTCAGATTTCAGTTCATCTTTATTTTAAGAATGATTTTGTCTCTCAATGTGTTTAGGTTACTTAACCCTTTGTTAAAAACATATACCTCTTAATTAATTAAATTTTACATTTAAATGCATTTTCCCATACAGCAGTAAACAGTTATTGCATTGTACAATTAATAACCAGTTTAGGTTTTTAAAATGTAAGGAAGCTCACCTTGCAGCAAGCAATATAAGTTAGCCGGTACGTTAGCTGTCATTCTATTCTTCGGGAACTGCTAGTGTATTAATATATATGGTCATCTTCAAGAACTATCAGCGAAAGTTTGTTCAAAGTGACTACATTGTCACTTAGATAGGAATAAACAGTTACTGTAGCTACTTATCTATTACTAATAAAAAAAACGCAACTGCCTGCCACTAAACATATATATAGCTGCCATATTGTTTTTTTTTTTCAATTTACAGACAGTGTAATCAGTGATGATTTAAGGGTTCTAAAGGTATCCCATATATCCAAATCTGTTGAGGCACTTAGAAGTTACAGTGGAATAAATAAACTCACATATACCCTGAAAAAATTATACTGTTTTTTTGGATAGTTGTGTAAAAAGAACAATAAAATATTTTTTTCTCAAGTTGGCTCACCATCTGGAAAGCACATGGTGTGATAATAAGCAATTATATTTGCTTATAAACACATACAAAACGTATACTCTTCTTTACTTTTAACATGCACTTTTCTGACCCTATCTCCCTCTACATGGAGTTCTAATCTCCCGTCAGAAAGGACATCACTGTACTAGTAGTGCTACATAACCACAATAGAAAATTCAATAAATGTAATTTTTGACAAGCAACAAGCATACGGCCCGGCTGACGGTTACCGGTTACCATAACCAATGAACGGTTGCAACTCCAGGTACATCTGTATGCACCTTTCTTGAAGAACCCTATACTTGTTTTTATACTTTCACCACTTTGATACATTATAGATGTGTAACTCGAGACGTAATCGTGAAAATATTTAAAAGGTATGATACTTTTTAGTTACCCGACTTAGAGGCTCCACTTTTAAATGTTATCAAGATTAAGTCCCGAGTTACACATCTAATATGAACCTTGTACCGTCATGTATAAATGTAAATGGTTGTCTTGAAGAACCTTCCTGCAAAAGTTTGTTCAAAGTAACTACATTAGTCACTGAGGTAGGAATATTATTATACAATTTAAGCATATGCAAATTCCTTTTGCATTGCATTAATAACCAGTTAAGTTTTAAAGTGTAAAGAAGCTCACCTTGCAATATAACTTAACCTTAGGTATCATTAGCTGTCATGCTGTTATAAAAGAATAAATGAATCCCTTCATTAAAACCTAAATAGATCTTTACATAGATTGCCTTCT